>PHNY01003240.1:0-13721 GCA_003724115.2 Anethum foeniculum
ATAAAAATCATATGCAATATTTTCATCAGGAAAATCCATACCCACATATGGCATTATTGTTGAATCAGCAGTTTCATAGTCTCTTTCATCTGTGAATTCCTGAGATTGATCATCTGAACTTACTTCCTTTTCAATTTTTTCAAAACTTATCAGATTATCATTCATATCAATTTCCTCTATTGTTTGAAATTCAAAATTAGACAGAGAATTATATTTCATCGATGAGTCATCCATCGACTTGTAAACTGAAAAAAGAAATATTATGACAAAGTGCTGAACGAGAGAGATTGCAGGTGTGTATATCTCTAAACCCTAGCCAATGATAGATACCACATAAGAAATAANNNNATGGCTTTAAAACAAAACAGTCCCGTTTTATTAATTTGCCTCAGGTACATTAGGTGAGGTAATCTTACCTACATTATTCTCTTATTTAATATTTGTTGAACCTGTAAGAAATTGTAGCATTAACTATAATAATTTTTTATATTTGAAAAGAAGCAGCGGTTGATGTTTTCCTAAAATTTTACATAAATAATTTATCTTTTTTGTATATTTCCAAATGTGAAGTAAGTTCTTAAAATTTTACATAGACCTCTCAGGGATAAATAACCTTTTTTGTGCATTTCCAAATGTGAAGTAAGTATTTGCATCCTATTAGTAAAACTCACTACTTAAATTCAACGACCCTTGTTGTCTTCGTTTTCCTCTTTCAAAATAATTGCACTATATTTTTTATCATAAAAAAGCTCTTTTTACCCTATCTTTTAACGAAACGTGTTGTAAATAAATCATTAATAAAAAATTAATTTTTTATATAATACAAGTGAAAATAAAAAATAATTAGAAAAAATATATCTAATAATATTATTGTATTATTGTGATGAGATATTCCGCAATTACAAACATTAACTTCTCTATATTTAAATGTAAATAAAATAGAAAAATGATTTTATATAAATAATTCATAATGCGCGCATCTCGTGTATTACATAGTACAAAACTAGTTTAGTAAAAGGTTCCAAATGCTTTAATGATCATTTTTTTTAAAAATATCTAATTCCCTAATGTAAATATAAATAATTATTCACTTTCACTAAAACTGAAAAAAAAAATTATATATTAATAATTTATTTCATCAGAAAAACCATCAACAACACACTATTGCATCAATTATGATGAAAATTGAGAACTCCTATCAAGTTGCATAGACTTGATTTATAAGGGAAAAGTCGGATAGAAGGTTTTGTGAGTGGAATGCATAATGCCTTGGTCATTCGAATTAGGTGCCCGTTTGACAAATATTAAACAATTTATAATTTAAATTGAATAAGCATGATTTAAATTAAATAAGTGTGGTAATTAGATTAATATTTATAAATTATATAAGTGTTTTGATAAATATATTTATAAGTTAGTGAAATTTTTATTATTAAAATTTTAAAATATAATTATTTTAATTCATAAATTTCGAATTAAAAAATATTTAAAAATACTTCTGTTAAAATTTAACTTAATAAAAAAGTGAAAAAATTAAAATAATTAATAATTTATAAATTATAAATTATATATTATACTGATCGGCAAAACACTCGGTGAATAAATTCTCGGGGCTTATAATCTATAAATTACATATATAAGGAGCTTGCCAAACAGGTTATGAAATTTGTAAGGGTAATGGACGATAGTATGCTGATCATACCCAGGCACACGCTGATCATAGTGTTATGGAGGTATGCTGCAGAAATCCAATAAAGAATGTCAAACCAGATATCGTGTAGATATGGGGAACTAATACCTGGTTTGACATTCTTTATTGGTTTTCTGCAGCAAATTAGTACTGGAACTAAAATTCTTATTATTACCGTAGTCATTTGAACATCTTCAATTTTTCTGCTACGAATCAATCAATATGTAACATAAAGTAATTTTAAGAAAACAACGGAATAGCTCATGTTTAATTAACGTTACCTATCCAGAACATGGTAATGTCTGATGATTCAAGTATAAAGAGAGACATAAATTACCACCAAATTAATTTCACAGGCAAAAACTACTTGATTTAAGTTTATTGATAGGACATGCCACAAAACAAAGATAGTTCTACCCGGAGGAATGTTTTATCAAATTTCCATCTGTTGCATTTCAGATAGAGATCACAATTACTGCTGGCATATTCCACATATCAGTTCATGACTTTACAGAAAGTAATAAAACAGGAACATACACTTCATTGAACAATGCCCCTTAAGAAACAGTAGTAACCACCTCTGATGACAACTCCATCATTGAAACAACAGCATACCAAAAGTAAGCACTTGATCCACCTGACAATAATGTTTAAAAAACTCGGTGAAAGATGTTCCAACAAGCATATATGACTCGTATGTTAAACAAAGACACTCAAAAAATTATGACTGTAAAGGAATTTCCTTAAATTAATAGTCTTTTGTCCCAGTTTTTATTTGCGTGTTTACTTCTGTGGAAAGATTGACCAACTTTTCTAGGAATTGCAAATTTTGAACCATATGATAAGAATTGTAACAGAGGGGGGTAATATTTTTACAGACCAACTACAGCCCCAACTTCAATGTAAATTATTTTTCACTGTCATGGAGATTAAAAAAGTCACAAGGCATGCATTTTACTCAAATATATCTCAAATATGTGATAATGAATACTGACTACCTCACAGTCATCAACTCATCATCTGCGCCTAGGTGTCTTTACATTCTTCATGATGTAGCTTATGACTTCCTTCAGTGTAGCTTTTCTATCTTCTTTCGTATTCCAGAGTTCAGGTACCACATATCTACCACTTGGATTGTATTCATTCATTTCCAACAAGGCTTTACAAACTTCTCCGTGTATTTCATTTCCCCATTCTTCTTTTAGATTTCTAAGCATTTCATCATCTTGATCAACAACATCCTGCCATAAGATATTCATTAATTACTGAGTTCAAAAGCCTTCAGCCAGGATAAAAGTATAACATAAATTTTTAAAGGTTCTAATACATGAAAAGTTAAAGGTTTCACATTACAACTCGGTTGCAGTTTATGCATGCAGCGCCATATATGACAACCTACATGTGCAAAGATGATAACAAATAGCCATGCAGTACCATTCAAAACTTGAAACTATTTGAAATCTCTGCATTACCTTTTCATTTCCTTCAACCTTGCCAATTTTAATTGGATACCAAGCCGGGTTCGTCATTTTGTCTTGCCATAGAGAGCACAGTTCCACCGCCTTAACGTCAGCTTCATATGGTGGAAACCTTTCTCTGCATGCTTGCTTGAAGACCCTCTCATCAAGTTCTCCCATTTTTTTTATTCTGATATTTGTTCGTGTTCCAGACAATGTCTCTTTTAAGCCCTGTTCATTTAACTACATAAATTAATGACCTGTAAAATAACTAGGTGGCTGATAAAAACAATATGTTAGATGAAGTCTTTCTCTATTTGAATATCAGTTAACTATATTTATCACCACATGCCAATCCTCTCTTTTGTTATTAATACATTGTTGTTTCAGTTGTCTTTACAAATGCTTTCAATTAGTTATTCTATCATTGTAATAATGTCAGTTAAGGGATCCTTGTCTGCACGAAGTCAACAGGTCAATTATCCGAAAAACTTTGAATACAGCCAACTACTACTACCATACCTCTTCACTTGCATCAATTCGTTTCTAAAACAAATATTGACACCCTTGCAATAACAGAATAATATAGTAAAATTATATTAAGAATTTAAAACATCTAAGTATGGATGATCTCAGTTCTCAACTGTAATGTTCACACCAACCAAATGTCCATCCAATTTCACCTCAATTATTCAACTCGCAATAAAGTTCAGTACAGTAGTTTTTGTTTTAAAAAATAAGCAAGCTATTTGAAAAAGAAATATATTATACCTCAATCAATTTTTTACGAGCATCTTGCAGCTCATCATTACTCCACCTTTCTTTACTAAGAAGAGTCTGATTCAAAGTTTCCATGTGATTTCTCTGATCCTCTTTCTCCTCTAATTCTTCTTGCATCTCTTTCATCTTACTTTGAAGCGCTTCATCATCTTTACTTTCTAGATGCTTCATAACTTGCAACTTTCCTTTCAAATCCTGAATTTCCATTTCCAACCTTTGTTTTTCATCTAGCTCCCTCTCTAATCTCAGTATTTCAGTCTGTGCGGCCTCCTTCTCCCTCTGTAAATTTAATCACCAAGTCAAGAACTGCTGTTATATAATCATTAAAATTAAGAGGATGGTAAATATCAGAGACATAATGTATCTGATGAGCATACGAGGTGGGACACACCTGCTGCTCCTCTAACAGCCGTAGGACATTTTCACCTGCCCTTTTCTGCTCCATCGAGGCTAGTTGAAGTGAACTGTTTCTCACATTACTCTGATGACAAGAGTTAAAAATCAGGAATTCTACACAATAAACAACTTCAAGGCTTTCTAGAAACTGCTACCATGTTTTTCATCCTATGATGCTTAGTTTATCATTAAACAAGATGTTTTTTTAAATCATAAGTTTAATCGTAAAGAAATGATCTGTACCTAACATCTATAGAATTTTAGATAAAGATGCGTAATCATTTAGTGAATATTTATCAGACCTATATTAAAAACTAATTATTTTGTATTTTATTTATATTTTTGAATTTTTAATCAAATATTCATATTTATTTAAAGATAGATAAATAGATTATGTAATCTACATTGACAGGTTACATCCTACCAGTATATGTACATCTAATATTTCTAGTAATACATTATCTATAGTAGTTGAGCTTCGTATTCAAAATAACATTGTTTGCAAAGTTGGAATTAAATAGAAAGATCAACATAGCTAATAAATATATAGTACCTACATTTGTGTTGTATGTCAGTAGAATGAAATCATTGAATTAATAAACAGTTTGTGTACCTTTGGCTTAATAAGACGTGGTCTATGCTTATATATCTGTAAAAACTAACAAAATTGCATAGTCGAAAAATATTATCATACCTTGTTCCTCTCCTCAACAAGTTTTTTCCGGTCACGTTCAGTCAGTATTTCACGCCTGTTAAGTTCCCTGCTCCATGAATCAAGTTGTTTTCTCTTTGCTTCCAATTCCCAGTTCAGCAACTCTTGTTCAGCTATAATTTTTCGAATGTTTTCTTGGGATATTTGCTGCATCCTTTTTGTTTCTGAAGGGGTATACAATTCATTGTATTAACTTACAGGTTTTTAATGTATTAGCTGGAAACAAAGTAACAACGGCATAGTAGTGCAAGGTATGGTCTATGTTGAGTACATTGCTTCCAACCAATAAATGTGTCAGCATTTGATTTCTTAAGTGTGAATATAAAAACATGGAATTAATTATTAGAAAAATCTCAGTCGTTGGCTATTAAGGTGAATCATCAAAATTTGGCAGTTAAAAAACTTGATTATAGTTCCATGAGTGATGACAATGTAAAGCAATCATTTATAGGATCAGGAAATGCATGCAAGCGACGAGTCAATGAAATTGTTTCACACAAAACACACACAAGTTATAACACAATGAAAAAGGAAAAAAACCTTCGACAAATTCATTGTTTAATTTGGACTTCTCTTCGAGCAACCTACTAAGGGACATGCTCTTCTCGTTATACTTGGTTTGCAGATGACCCAAGTTTTCCATTCTTTTGTCAAGCTCATAGGTTAGATTTTGAATTCTGCTTTTCTTATCACGTTCTCCTTCCCTAAGAACATCAGAAATCGTTTTTAGCTCTGCACTCTTGCGAAGATAATCACCAATTACTCCTACCGACTCATAATCATCAGCACGTGCAAACCAACCAAACATGTGCGACCCCTTAAGAGCTTCCCGTGACACCCAATCCTTCTTGCTGCAGTGATCAGTTTGGAACGACTTCTCGAATTCCATAGCATTTGTTAACCCAGCCCAATTATTATTAAACTTAACAATAGCATTTCCATTAAGCTTTTCCCCATCACATAACAACACAATTTCTTTTGGCTTGTACTTGCTAAACTTGTCCATCATGTATTCTTCAGTAAAAATAGCTCTTCCCATGTCAAATCCTTTCACTATATTAACAACAATCCCAGTCCAAGGATTGCAGAATAATTCATTTTGACTAGAATCTGGAGGTGCTGCCACTTGAGGTGGTTGCTCAGCTTCATCTACTAGATCATTTTCCAGGTACTGTGCTAGTGCAATATGATTGGCCTTTTGCTTAGCTCTTCTGTTGGAGGACCCTTTGCCTGCTCCAGTTGCATGCTGAAGGAGGTCTTTGTGCTTGTAGTCTTGTTTCTTCTTTCCAGCACAGAAGGGACAACGGAGGCCGTCATTAGGTCCTTTTACTCTCAGTTTTCCACTTTTCAATAATGCGTATGGTTTATCCTTGTATTCAAATATCTCTGAATCACTTATATCCGACTCTTCACCGGAGCTAAAATCCATCTAAAACAAATATCCAAAGCCACCTAAACAGTGTTAGCAACATAGACATTAATTCAATTTTTGCCTACTTATTCCTTGTCGTATCATTATTCAGACACTTTTCTTTTTTAGTTCTCTATTTTACTCATAATATTTCCTGCCATTCAATTAACAAGCTTGATTAACTCTAAGCAATAATAGGAAAAATATCATCTTCAAAGCAATTTCCTATGGAACACAAAGTCTCTTCTTTAGTAGTTGAAAATATAAAATCAAAGACTAAACTTCTATTAATTCCGAGGCTCAAATTCAATTTACAATTTCTGTAAAACTCAGATCAGCAATGTACTTAAAGGCTAAAAAAAGCAAGAAATAAAAGTTCAAATCACACACGAACAAATTCTGTACATGCACAGCCATTTAAGCCCACATGCAAAGATGAAAATATAACGGCTACTATTAACTATATAACTTCACTCTGAGGAAAGCTAAAACTGAAACAGGTTATGGCTCATGAAAAGAAATCTACTAAAAATATATAAACCTAGTCTAGAAAATTCATAAAACACGACTTCACTAAAAGAGAAGCACTAAAGACAGTTCCATTCAAGGTCTCATAGCTAAACATCACAAGTAGATAAATTAATCTCACATAAATCAGGGTAATTAGTAAATGTAATCTAAAGCAAACACATAAAATGAATCAAACCCAGAAAAGGAACTCAAAATACACAAAAAATGAACAGTAAATGTGCCTCAAGATGCACCAATGTAGAAGTAGTGTACACAAACAAAACAAGATCCTTATACTTTAGAATAATCAACATACAGCCACTTGTTTAAACACACATGCAAAGGCTAAAACTGTGCATAAAGATGATTATTATGTACTAATTTTGTAAGTACCTGCGAAAATGATGATCAGAGAAACAGAGAATATGTAGCGGTCACTCTCTTCTTGCACAGTGCACAACTTGTACATAGATTGAGTGCATTACATGCATTTATGGTGAGGTGATAGGGGTAAATGAGTAAAGTGAGCTGACTTTTCATCTTCATTGGCCAGTTTCAGTAATTGGCCCTTTTAAGACCCCTCCAACAAATTTAAAATTCTCATATAAATTTACTCCTAGGTTTCAAGATAATAATGGATATTCTGACATGTAAAAAAAAATTATATTTTCAGAAGTTTTTTTTTAAAATTTTTGTTTCCTGAATAGACATATAAATTTTAATTCAGAAAAAAAATATGTTTTGAATTATCATGTTTATATGCTTTCAATTATGGGTCAAAAACTCAAAATTCAAAATGACACACTTTTTTTGGAAGGAGTACAAACTATGGAATATATAAAATATTAAATTCATGAAATCATAGTTCAGTTTTTTTTGTTACTAATCATGTAGAATTAGAGTTTTACAAGTATGATTTACCCATTTGAAATAAAATTTATTAATTTACTATTAGTTTATGCAATATATGTTAGTTTGCATGTCTCATTTCGATGCATTACAAATGTGATGGGGTCCAAGTTTGAACCACTCTCTTATCAACTTGTTTTTACAGTAAAAATTACTAAATATTCATATTAAACCATCCCAGCAAGCAAAAACTACAAATCACTACAAGCCTAGAGAACTTTAGCACATGTGCTAAGGCCTAACCACATACATGAATCATGATCAACTGAATTGTGTTTCATTTGGTTCGAAAATCCTCAGACGAATGGTGCGAGCAAGAATGTATAAAAGGCTATATATTTTTTTTTATCTGTGTTGATTTTACTTGCACCAGTAGGCCTAGGGGCTGATGTTACTTACTTCAAAACCGTTAATCTTACATATGTTTCGAGTGCTGAAATGGTGCAGGTATGTAATAGTTGATCCTGATTTCTTTCTCTTATTCAAGAATTCAGTTGTTAATTATGTTCAATTTTGCAGTGTGCTTGGATGGAAGCCCTCCTGCATACCACATTGACAGGGGAGTCGGGGATGGTGCACATAACTTGCTCGTTTTTCTTGAGGTCAGTTCTTTCGAATAATTTTATGCACAAGTTATATCTTGCAGTTATCAAGTGCAGATCTTATAGGTTACAGATTCGAATCCTGAAACATAATAGACACCGATTTATTTTCTATTGTTTTTCCAGGGAGGAGGATGGTGTGATACAACTGAAGATTGCCTTAATCGTACAACATATATATCGGGCTTAGGTTCTTCTAAATTAATGCAAGCACAGAATTTTACAGGAGTTCTTGCGGATAACCAAGAACTCAATCCGAGTAATTTTGCCTACATTACATAATTTCTGTGCAGATTGTACTGGATTCCACTTCTGTAATAATTACTCAAAGTTGATTTGTTAATTTTCCTTTTTGTTGAAATATCCAGATTTCTACAACTGGAATCGAGTTTATGTCAGATATTGTGATGGTGCATCATTTACTGGAAACAGTTTTGATCCTGTAAGTCATTTAAGGGATTATTGACTCCAGCAAAGATTTTTAAGCTTATAATATTGAGTTTTCCTAAGAAAGTCGACATGAGCATACAGAAATATGTTATTATGTGAATTATTATTATATTAGGTCAACAAACTTTATTACAAAGGAGCAAAGGTTTTTAGTGCCATTGTAAAGGATCTGCTGGGAAAAGGCATGAGCAATGCAACAAAGGTAAGGCCTCATCCAAGAAACACTGCCTGTTGTTGAGATTGTTAGTGGCAACTGGCAGGTGGTATCAGAATCTCATGTATATGTTTAATGACAGGCTCTTATATCTGGATGTTCAGCTGGTGGATTATCAGCAATACTGAATTGCGATAAATTTCGATCTTTCCTTCCCAGACACACTAATGTGAAATGTTCTTCCGACGCTGGTTACTTTGAGTTTTAGTTACCATGTGTCCAATTCGCGACTCATTAAAAATCGGTATATGTATGCTTATAGTGTATTGTATTTTTGTTTACTTGCAGCAAGGATATTTTTGGAGAAGACAACTTTGCAGAATTCTATGATAGAATTGTTACATTACATGTAATCTCCCTCGTGCTCTCTTTCTTTCTCTCTCAAAATTGTATGCATTCTACTTTTGCACTTGCAATATTAAGTTTAGTATGCTTCTTTGCAGGGGTCAACTAAGAACTTGCCTGAAGCTTGCACTTCAAAAATGAAGCCAAAAAGCTTGGTAAGAGAACTTAGCTTAATACTTTAAGATCAGACGAGATTCTAAGATGTGTAATATTTAAGCTTGATTAATATTTATCATATATTTCTTGTTTTGTGCAGTGTTTCTATCCTCAATACGTTGTGCCACACGTTGAAACGCCTCTGTTTCTTCTAAGCTCTGCATATGATTCGTATCAGGTTAGCTTTCTGCTCGTTTCCTTCTCTTTTCTCTGCAGACTGCTCCTGTTTTGAGGGGGGAAATTCACAATCTTGTATACGACAGTTGTAGGGATCATAAATTTCGTAACTATTATTCAAACAATAGCTTTACTCTAGGAATATTTTGTAGTGCAAATCCATGTCCTGTTCTTCGACTGGATGGAGAAAATCTGTTCGATTTGTACTTGGACTCTAATTTACTAATAGTAATGTTTCTCCAGATTCAACATATTTTGGTACCGGCCAAAAAAAATCTGCCTCAATCTTGGGAGAGGTGCAAAAATGACACAAGAACATGCTCGCAGGATCAAATTGAAATCTTGAAAGGTCATTATATGGCATGTGACACACACACACACACACACACATTCGAGTTTTACAGTTTTATTCTTTTGCAGGGTTCAGATCGGAATTCTTACGTGCCTTACCTAAACCAGGCAATGGCTCATTCAGAGGAATGTTTATTAATTCTTGGCTAACCCACTGCCAGTCTCAACTTCAACTAAGCTGGAACTGGGATCCTGTTTTCCGGCTCGAGGACAAGATATGTATTTGTCATCCTATTTAATTTAGTTGGAAGCAAATAACAAGTGCAGGCTGAGTAAGAAGTGAAGGATGTAGGTTACGAAAGGATGAGATGATAGCAATGGGTAAAGTACACTTTAAACTATACATGTTAGAGGTTCCAACCCAACCAGCTGCGATTCCAAAACAAAGACAACCAAACCTCTTACACGATTAAAGTACATGATCGTATAGACCGAGTCATATTGGAATCCTAAATTTCTAATACTTAAAAGAGCTCTCCTCAAGCATTGAATATTATCTTCTCTAGTTTCATTATTTCATGCTCATAACGACCGCCAACATTAACTTTATTGATTTAAGGGGATGTATTCGATCAAGACTTTTAAGGATTTTTTAGGATTTTTAAAATTCATGGGTATTCAATTTGAATTTTGAAAAATTCTTTAAAATCTGGAGGTAAAAGTCCATTAAAATTCGAGGGTATTCAATCTACATTTTAAAAAATCCATTAAAATCTTGTGGTATTCAATTTAGATTTAAAAATATCTATTAAAATCTGATGGTATTCAAAAGTCCATGGATTTTGTTTTATTTTAAAATTTTGTGAATTTTCATGATTTTGCTAGTACATTTTCAATCTTTTGAAATCTCTCCATTATACATGAGATTTTGAAGGATTTCTGAAAAACTTCACAAAATCATCAGGACTCTACAAGATTTTTTTATCAACTCCGTCAAAATCCACGAACAATTAATATCCACGAATTTTTTTTAAAATCCATCAACTATTATCAATCCATTAAAATTTGAAATGAATACACCCCCTTACTCTACGGACAATGGCAGAAGCTGTAGGGAATTGGACTATCAGCGGAAGCTCACTCCAGATTATTGATGGCAATGATTTACCAAAAATTATGCCTAAAAATCAACTATGAATAATCAAGAACAATAGTTTTTTGCTTATATTAGTATAAATTAACATTGTAACAATAATTCAGCTGGTTAATCCAGTTTGTGAAAATCCGATGTATGAGGAATTAACGACTCTATGGATTAACGAACCAACAGGAACTGAAAAATTCATACAAGCATGATCTTTGCATAAATATTCATGAAGTTAAACTCAAGTAAATTGGCAACTGATCTTTTTTTTCCTTAGAATGATTAAAAACTCTAGACTTTGTCCATGGTAAAAGATATAAATTCAAATCTAGTCTTCGAAGCTTAATTTCAATAAGGTTGAAAAAGTACGTATTCATTCGATACCACTACATCTCTGTAAGCTTCAATAAAGTATACTTTTGATCATGTTTATCAGTTTATGAAGTAACCTCAAAAGAGATATTTGAATTGTTTACGCTGCTGCTGGTTTGCTAGCTCCAGGCTTAGGGGACACTCCATGATTTGGATTCTTCAGCTCATCTCCAGCAACCAGAAAAAATGCAGTGTGCCTAAAAAATTAGAAAGAAATATATGTTCAGCATTTAACAAGTATAAGAAAACCAGACAGAAGTACCATCGCAAAAAGTGTAGTAGAAAGTGGAGCATACCTAAAAAAGTTCATCATCTTGATTTTTGATTCAGCATCAATGTCCGTGCTGTTGTCTAATGCTTGCTGCATGTGATGTAACCACCTTTCAGCAGCTCGATGAGTGACAGGGAATGGTCGATGCCGTCCTATCAGTGCAGGATGGCCTGGGGACAAAATAAATTACACTGTCATGAATGGTTGATATTCAAATTCAAAGTCTTCCATGTCAATATAAGGTTGTGTAGGTTTTCTAGGGAAAAGGCAAGCCGCTACATCCTAGCGAAAAATCTAGTATAACTGAAAATTTTGTCACTTGATTACCACAAATATGTTGTGTATGTCAAAACCAAAGTCATACTCTGAAAGAAGAGCATGCAAAAACTACGAATATAACAAATTTGACATGACATGATTGGGTCAATTATATTAATCAACTCTGCATTAAATAAAGTATACTGGAATCAAACATAATCAGGCAGACTAATATTGGTAAAAGTTTCAAGTTCCTATTTCAAAAATAGTAGGCAACCAGAGAGTAGTAGATTATACAAGTGTTTTCGTTCAATGTTTATAATATACTAATTCCATCCACATAATTGACTAGTAAAAAGGATTCCAGATGACCAATGTGCGGACCTAAACAGATGTTTAAGCGAATGACAAACACAAAGAAAACATATGATTTGCAGAAAGAGTGACACAAATTTCCAATATTTTTCCCAATAGTATGAATATTCTTTAGTAGTTTACAACTAAAGTGTACAATTCATTTAAAAATATATTATCAGACATAAAGTAGCATAATTTAATCTCACAAGGTGGTCTTAAGATTTAGGAATGTTAAGTCAAGTTTATCGAAAAACAGGATCACCAAAAGGTCCACAACTAATTAGGTAAAGTTCCAGTCACCTTTTCTCTGAGAATACAGAGGAGGCCCTCCCATTCTTTGCACAAAGAATTCATATTGATTCTGAATAGCATCTTCTTTCTTCGAATTGGCAAAAATTGATCGAAACCATTCTTCTTCATCGTCATAAACCCTAATTATCATGCCAGATATTAATCACGAAATCAGAACAGAAACAACTACGAATCGCCACCGCAATCTTAGTATCCCTGTTTCAATTGCTTAAAGACTTAAAAAGAAGATAAATATCTAAACTCGGAACACTAGAGAATGATCTTAATCAAGAAAAATAACCAGCCGAATGAGAGTGATGATAATAACAAATAATAATTAATAAAACTACATAAATGAGTAAAGATTCAAGAGGAGCTGCTATTTTTTCTTATGAAATAGCTAATTGCAGAAATCCATATAACCTTGGTATTAAGAGAGGCTACGGAAGTTGGAAAATAAAATTGGAAAACCGAATATTCTACTTCATTACTTCAAGAAATATTGGCAGCAACTGGATACTACTATATAGAGCTACACGTTTAAACTTTTTAATAGCGACTTCTGGTCCACACTCTCACCATATCTGTCTATGTTGATGTATTAAATGCATCATTTGAATATCCTGCAAATAAAGAAATGATGGGACTAAGGATATACAACTTGGAAATAGTTAAGAAGAGAACCGAAATTTTTTTTTGACGAACAATAAGATTTTATTGATAACAAAACATTGTAACCCAGCAGGGGTAATCCCCCAAACTGACAACTACAACCTGATTGTGAAACAAAAAACGAGCTAAGCAAACAGCCGCTTTGTTTTCAGATTGCTTCATATATAGAATATAAATATTCTTGATAATAAAAATGATTACAAAGGTTTCTCGAGTAATCCAGTCGACACTAACATCTCTGAAAATAGTAGAATCA
>PHNY01003246.1:0-10281 GCA_003724115.2 Anethum foeniculum
TATATATATATGTATGTATGTATGTATAATTATTAAATTTATCATGTAGAAATTTTAAACCAACAAATTTCGCACATGTTATAAGTTAGTGATAAATAAAGTGTTGAATGTTTATATTTTTTTATATGAACAAAACTCTTGTTTTCGCTACTCACAAAAAAAATTAAGTCGATTTGTGTTTGCTCATTGAAAAATTATAGATTAGTACATATTACCGTTTTAAAAGATTCTTTCCTCAAAATAAATTATTATGTGATTTGTCTAAATGAAAATATTAATATCTTTTAACTTAAGTTTTTCCAAGATGATAGTTGTATCATGTGATGCAGTGTTTAGAGTTGACATGATTTATTAGATATCAGGTCAAAACGCGAACGAGGCGAAATTGAGTCTCGAGATATATAGAAAAAAGTTTGGTCACCGTCATTGTTCTTGCGCTACTTAAAGATTTTATCAAGGAGGAGAGAAAAGGGGGAAAGGAAAAACCTTAACAATGTACAAGAACCTGATTAATAGCTAAACTTAGTGTACTCTCGTTGTGGTTCTAATTTCAATTTTCATTTTCAATTTTTATGGTTATTCTCTACAAAAGAGACAAATTGATTTTGGCTTTAATTTTTTAAAATATAATTTGTGTACCTACCTTTTTTTTTCTAATCAATTTTCTTTGAGTTTAGTGTCATAATATCCATTATTTAAGAATCGTTTCTCATCTCATATGTATTGTAATATATGTAACAATTAGGTGTAACTTGTTACTTTTAGTGCAGTAAACTTGTTATGTTTAGTGCAACGAACTTGTCATGTTTTAATTGTTCTTTCGAAATCTCCTTTTAAATATATATTTTTCGCTTTTTGTTGCAAGTAACTGTTGGTCTGATATAAGTGTTTGTGTTTATTTTGTATGTCAAAAAGAATACAGCGTGTGACCCTTCCATCATACACTAACTATTTATAATAGTTTTAGTTGACATGATCGGAGTTTATATATTCTGAAAGTAATTCAACTAAATGGTGCTTGTCTAAGGAAGATTTTATTATCCTATAAAAAATGATAACAATAATATACCCACATTTTAAGTTCTTGATTTATCTACCAAACCATATTTGTACATCAAAGCTTTAATAGTTTAATCCAGAATGCTATATTTATTACTTATGGTTTTTGAGTAACTGATAATACTATTACTACACCAATCCTTTATTATCTTTAATAGTTTGGTATGAATTTGGTAGTTCAATTAAATATTTATTCTTCTCTGACCTTTTCAAACAGGAAATACTTTTTATAATTATCGATGGATGAACCCAAATGGATTGAGGTAAGCTGCTTCTTGTTATGTCTATACATATAACATGCTTTCATCTTTGTGTAGGCATGCCACACGCATATAATTGATGTTCCTTTTACCGTATTACTATGTATTACCTATTATATAAACCTCACGGCTTTCATCTTATTCATATCTTGCTTGTGTATGCATGCTGCACTCATAAATACATATTTTTAATGTATATTTATTAATACGTATCACCTATTATTCTATTATGTATTAATTTAAACCTCCTCATGCTGCATTATGCACTATTATGGGTCAAAAACTCTGAAGTAATAGATGAGAGCAATATTTTTTTGCTCATTTTATCATTTTCTAAGATCACTTATTCATAACAGGTGACTATGGACTTTAGGATAAATCTCAATGATGATTCAACCCCTGAATTGTACCATGACATCATTTGCTTCACCGAGGTTATTTTTCATGTGTATGACACGTTCCGATTGGCACAAATAACGTTTTTCATGTAATCTGACCTTCCAGATGATCATTTCTTGTGTCTAATAAAGGAGGTGACTTGTCACAATAGATATTTTGTTGAGTTTGAAAAGTTTAAACAAACATTAAATAACTATATTGAAGGAAAGGGTTTTTATGAGTTTGGTTTTTTTTTTCAAATTGGGTATGTTTCACTACTAGATATAAAATCTTCAAATTAGAAGTCTGGTGTAACTTTTTTATATAAATGTCAAGCCCCAAACTATACAAAAAGTTTAAAATGCGCAACACTGTCATAAAATTTCCTCACTAAGGAATGTAAGGTCTTGAATCACATTAAAGTACTCAAGCCTTAATAAAAAATGAAGAACAATAATGGACTTAATTAAGTAGAATTGAACATAATGACAATTATGATAAAAACTCTGCAACTTGATAATGTCCTCGAGTTAGTCATACAAACTTACAACACACAATTACCCATGTTTTTAAGTTCAAGAAATTTACACATAATATCTAGGAGGAGAAACTAGACATCTAATGCTACTCCAAACAACTTCCTAACTTGAAAGTTCTAGCCTTTCTTATGCATGAAATCTTAGTTCCCAACATTTTTCAGATATCCACAACGAGCATTCCATTTTTTCGTACCTAAAACTTAGCATTTGCATTATATATGTAACAAAGTCTTTCAGCAAAGTATCATGTTTTAATGTGTAGCTAGTGGCGATTTCAGGATTTTGCAAATGTGAGTACAATTAAAAAAAATTCGCACAAATGAAATTCAAATTTTCAAATGACACTTTTTTTTTCTTGCGAGTTTTCATCGACCGAAAATGATGTATTATAACATTTTTTTATTATTAGAAGTTAAATCTCTCTCGATTAAACATAACAAAGAGTCATTAAGCAACTCATCCCCATAATAAAAATATGATAATCTATTAATTAAACAAATAATATTAATCAAATAATGAGAGAGAGAGAGTATTAAACAAACAAGGATTTGACTAATTAAACAAACAACTAACTGCGAGAGAAGTGTATGTAACATATTTGGGGGATGGGGCGAGAGAAGGAGAGAGAGAGAGAGAGATAGATATGACTAATTAAGGAAAACAATTAACTGTGAGAGAAGTGAACTGTGAGAGAGAGGCAGAGAGTAATTAAACAAACATTGTAATACAAAAGGTATATAACAGAGGAGATGAGATGAGACTTGCCTGATCGAGGAGATTGAGATGAGAGAACAACGAGAGAGGCTTGTGAGAGACAGAAAGTTTTATTAGGGTAATCTTTGGGTTTTTAAACCCCAAATTAGAAATAAATAATTAATTTTTAATAGAAATATATCCCCTCTCTTGTATGACACTCCGTGATCTGACAAAAATGATCAGGATCCGAATGACTGAACCGAAATAAATGGAAATGAGATCGGAATTATATAATTTAATAATAATCTGAAAACTAATTTAAACCAATTTAAAAATTAGCTGAATCAAAAATTTAAACGAAAATGATTTGAAATACTAGATTCGATTATAACTTGGAACGATCAAAATAAAATGACAAATATGATAATCGAATCTAGTATTTAAAAATATGAAAATTTTAAAAAACTTTCTTTTTTAAAAAATGGGGTGACAATTGTCCCCCATTCCTGACTTTTAAAATTACCCCTATGTGTAGCCTATTAATAAAAATATGATAATCAATTTTGATGCATGATCTAACAAATGATGAGTGATTTATTAAAAATAAATTTTTTTACACGCGGGCAAATTATTCTTATGGGCATTAGACTCGACAAAGCCTTTGTTGTTCATGGAAATTTGACGTTGAATACTTTAGTTATGGTAAATAGACTAATCAAATCTTTTGCCACACCAGAAGGTACTGATTATCAACTTTGGCAAATACATAATATGACAGAAACCTTCATACCTTTAGATGGCGTGGTTGACGATGAAGCCAAAGAAATTTATTATGAAACCAATAATAGAGCCGAATCAAAAGATAGAGCTAGAAGTGATTTTCTTATGAAGCTGAGAAATGCATACTCGAGGTAAAAATACTTGATAATTATATAAAAATTTTCTCACATTATTTGTCATTGATAAAATTATCACTATAATGCAGTAGTGATTTGAGAAGCTGTTTATTTCATCCAATATGATGAGATCAAGAGTGGAAAAAATGCTTTATGCATGTAGACTTTGATAACTCTCGACTTTGAGGAGAATAAGATGAAATTTAATGTACTTCACGGATTGAAATTTCTACATTGGCGAGATGTAATGAATAATAGTAAATGTTTACAATTATCCTTGAAGGTGACGTAATGAAGAAGTATTACTCTACAACATCTGAAAATCATAGATCAAATAGAAATGTTACTCATCATTAAATATCATTTTTAAGTATATTATATTATTTATTTTCCCTTAATTATTTTCAAATATTTATACATAATTAAGAATATCGTATTTTTATATTTTTTATTGCATCAAACCTTGTTAATATAATTTTGAAGTTCTGCATGTAATATTATAAATTAATTTCAATTTTTATAATCATTTGGTATCGTTACATGCCATATGAATAGATTAAATCATCTCTAATTTTATTAAATATTAAAATTTGAATATTTTATTCAATCTATTAGATCTTTGTTGCAATTTTTTTCTTAAAATTTTAAATACATTGTTATGAATAATATCAATTGCATTGTTGAGAAAAGCTATGATATTGTTCATAAGAATACGTAATAAAGTGTTCATTAAACAAAATATGATGTATAAAATTATTTTATTATTAAAGTCAAATTGAACTTGCAAGCATCCAATTAATTTAAAAAGTTTATAAACACATCACCAAAATCATAAAATTTTACAATCTTAATATTGTATATAAAGTAAGACTACACAACTGTTAATTTAAGTTGATTTTTAACAACATAATTTAGTTTTTGAGACATACAATAAGCGTCTAAATAGATGTTATATCATTTTCGATGTCATAATTTATTAACTGAATTGATCTAATCCACCTAATATTTAATCCATTGCAAAAATTTGAGATCAAGTTGATCATTCTCGGTTTCATAATATAATTTTTTTTTTGTTGCTCTTTGTTAATATATTACAATTAAATTAGTCAAGATTAAAGGGAAGAAAATTATAATGAGTGTAGTTTATATATGTTTAAGACATGACATATATAAATGTTCAAACAAGTTATTTTCTTCTGTACAGTCTCCATTAGATATGGTGCAAGAGGAACTAGAGTTGTTGTTTTCGAAGTACCTCATTGGAATGCATTTGTACATGCACGAAGAACATTTGCATCATATTCTGGATGTTGAGATAAAGTAAAATTCTTAATTTTTTATAATATATGTAGACATTTTATATCTCTTACATGATATTATTATCTTATTGTGATCAAAACTCTATGAAGGGAAGGAGAATTAGTGATCAATAAGTTAGCTGCAATATCTGGTAAATTATTAACATCGATCACAAGAAAATTTGGTTGCAAGTTATTCTTGAATTTTATGAAATTCATTGTTTTAATTCTTGGTAAGTTTATTTTTACATGATAATCTAACTATACTTTCCGGAAACAACTTAAATTTACAATTGTTTACGACGATAGTTCATTATATAATAGCCCAACAAGGAATTGAGAAAAAAAATGATGAGACATTTTATTCAACATAAAATTGATTTTAACCCTTCAAAAATGGTGAAATAATTTATTTAATTTGAAATTACTATTTTACACTTATATTTATTATTTTTTTTAAAAAAATTTGTTATGGAGAATTATTCCAGTGTTTAATCGTTATCTTGGACACCATCTTACCACTAAGACAACCAATTTTACTCATACACATTATATGTGTGTGTCGTGTGAATGGAAGAATATTTGGTATTTTAGTTTTTTAGACTTATTGAAAAATTCTTACTTTTAATATTTGATAACTTTTTAGACATGGTTTTTTTTGCACTTATTGATTTAGATTATATTTTATTATAGAATTAATCAAACTGAACTAAAAATAATTCGGTGTTGGTATATGATGATTTTTTTAAAATTGTTTTTGTATGATAAGTAGTTTACTTATTTATACCTCAATTTTTTGAATTAGTATTAAAATAATAATAATCAATATATATAATTTGTAGATAATTATAAATTAATTATTAGATATTTATATTTAAGAGTGCGTGCTATTGAAATAGTGATAATCGAATATAATTATAGTATTTGTCATTTAAATAGTGATAATCGAAGATATAATATCATACATTAGAGGAAAAGAGATACAAAAGTTGCATAGTTTATTTTCAGTTAATATTATTATATTTTTTATGCTAAGTATTCTAGACATTAAAACCATTCCATCTTACTGACATAACATGGAAATGAATCATTTATAAGAAAATGATAATCGAATTGCATATTTTTTGAAATTAACATAATAGTTGCCTGAAAATTATGATTACAATATAACAAATGTAGAAGAAAATGTACCTATTATAGCACTAAACATATAAAAGATATTCACATTATCATGTAACTTGCAGGTAATGATATGATATGGTAGAAGTACTCATATAAAATTTATAACTTAATTTAATTTAAAAAATTATTTTACAAATACAGTGTGCAATGTTATGTAACATAAATGTGGCAAACTCAAAATATTATGCACTAAATTTAGAAAACACTCACGAAAAATGTTACAGGTTAAAATAAGTTTAATTATTTATAAAAAGACAATAAACATTCAGAAAAATTTACGGGTAATTCTAAATGATATAATATATTTAAAAATGACAATCAATGTTTACAATCGTAAGAGAGCATATTTACATTACGAAAATTCCGATAATTGCGTATCTTAAAATTTTGAAAAATGAGAAGATAGGACAATAGTTATGTATCATGTTCAGATGAGAAAAATAGACTACCTAAGAATTAATATATAATAAAGGGAAAATTTAGTATATATATATATATATATATATATATATATATATACATATACAATTGAACACAACTTGTAATACTAAATTGTGAATACCCAAATAGTCAAACTTAGTTTGACTTGGAAGCATGAAATTGTTGTATAAGAACAATCACAATCATGTTGCAAAAATCGACTAGACATAATTTATAAGGCACATAAACAAACACAGATGTGATATATATTAATAATTATTGTGAAAAAGAAGAAACATTGTCTTGGACTTTCCAAATATTCCTATCATTCGTGCATTAAGGTATTGCCCAATTAGGGACTTGTTGTATGAATATGAGACAATTATATACCTACCTAAATTGTGTCAAATTTCTGTAATAGGTCTATAAAATTTATTCAATAGATATCACCGTGACAATAGCCGAAATTATCATTTGACCAAGTAAATTCGCACAATTGACCAGATAATCCTTAAAGCAACTTGTCACAAATTCACCATGACATTAGGTATTTTATTCAAACATGAACTACATGACTCTCACGTGTATGAGATATATATGTAAAGATATACACATAATCTACTTTGTTAATAACAAATTGGCTCAACATCAAATTATAGTGCTATCACTTGAAGTTACATTTTGTAAAAAACAACTCTTATCTACTAACACAAAATATCATAAAAGTATCATTGAGTCCTTAAAATTATAAAAGAAATAAAGGTTTTGTGTGCCGACTACATAGGAGATTTTAAATAATCTAAATATGAACAACTAAATATTTATAAGGCCACTAAGCAACTATATTAAGAAATTTACATTCATGGTACATTTTATTAAACAACTACATTTTCGGTGGTGACGCTTTGTATCACCAATTGCACTCTATTAAAAGCTATTTAACCAACATCTTATCATTTCATTCCTAAATGTTATCACTGTATCTTTCAATTATAATTATATTTATTGAAATAGGTGATTTCTTTTTTATTTTTTCAAATAGTTGGATGGTGTAAATAGGTTCATATTTATTTCATTTTGTAACAAAATATGTTCATTCCAACATTTCGCATCCTTAAGAATAATGAATTTTTTATGGTGTTTTGAAAATGACTTATGTTTTATACGAGTTATTATGCTAGTATAAGATAATTGTACAAACTAGTTATAAACAGTGCAATCCAAAGGTGTCTTTCTACCTACTAAAAATTGATTTTTAATTAAAAAGTAATTTTTATTGCACTTTTTCATATGACTTTATCAGTTTTATTCTTCTTTACATTTTTTAATACTTGTCATAATAAAATATAAAAAGAACTATATAATTATATTCGAGTTATTTAGTTTTATAATACTATATATATTTTCAACGTAAAATATTACAAAACATATTATTATCTAAAACGTGTTATATAATATGATTTTTTATTAATAATCTTGAGAATGATGTTCGGCAAACATACCATTATTTTATTGAACATCTTCTTGATAATTGTATATGTTCTGTGAACAAAACATATTACAAACAATATTGTTTTACGGAACATGTTCGGCTCACGAAGTATATTTCATTTTTAAAATTTAATAAAATAGTGATATTCGTAGAGTATGCTTAACGAAATTATATTATCTACAAAATTTTACTGGGAGAGCGTATGGTCGATCCCCAATAAAATACCGGTCTCCATACAACTTTTCAATTTTATTTAATTCTCTTATACTTAACTAGCTGCCGAGATTAAAATATTAATCAGTTAAATTATTAGTTATATTATCCGGTCTAAGAATTTGATTATTAATAATAAATTTTATTTGATTATTATGTAGTTATGAGGAATCGAATTTGAAATTGGGGTGAAATCCAAGAAGTAAAATTAAATAAATAAATATTACTTAATTATGTATTTATAGGAAATTGAACCTAAGTTAAATTGAAATCAATGTTATTAGAATTTCTAAGCCAAAATGATATAAAATAATAATTATGTAAAATTTGATGAAATTTCTATTGGAATTTGGTATAGTGATAGACTATATTTTAAACATAATATGTTATTATTCTTTCATGTCATTATAAATAGAATATATTATTTTAATATGGTAAGATATAATGTGGAGTTTCATTACATGTTTGTAGAATTTCGACAAATATAGACAATATCAGGGGTTTGGCTAAATTTTTAGCCAACGGAAATGCCTTCTGGGGACTTGTTTGGTTGCCCGATTCTTGTATTACACATAAAGTTATATATCCATGGAACTAGGTGACAAGTTTAAAATTCCTTGGATTATTAAAAGCATGTGTTTGGTTTATCACTATGTAACTTTAGGTTACATAGTTTTTTTAAAAAATTATTTCACATTTTTAATAATATTAATTTATATCATATATAAAAATACTATTTAAAAATTATTATAGGGTGCTAAATAGAAAATTAAGATAAAAGTATATAAAATTCTTATTTAAAAATATAATCTATTATATAACAATAATAAAATTTATATAAACTATTTTAAATATAACTAAATAAATAATTATAAATATTGAGACAAAAAATCATATTGATAAAAATAAATATTATTAAGAACTTTTTTAAAAATAGTATGTAAAATAATAAGAAGTACAAATATTTAAAATTGTCGTTGAGAAAAAATATTTATTATAAACTTTTTATAAAAAGAATAATTACAAATTATTTTAAATATTAATAAAAAGTACTACAATTTATTTATTTTATATATTATATTATAAAAAAGAAATTAAAAATACTAATTAATTTAAAGAGAACAAATAATTATAAAATAAAATAGATCAAACATTAAACCATTACGTAACTCCAAAAAATCACAGTCTAGTCTAACTAAGTTCCCCCATTTTGCAGTAACTCAAGGTATCCTAGAAGTGTGAGTTAATTTATCTTTATATAACCAAACACTGTAACTTACTCATGTTCCCAGGAACTTACGGTTATTATGTTGAGTTACATACAACCAAACGAGGCCTGGGTGGTGACTCTTTTTTACATATTCTCTGTAATTTGTATTTATATAAAAAATTTTAAATAAATATTTAGCTAAGGGTTTTAGAAGTTGGAAATGCTCTTAATGGAATTGAATCCGAGTTGGAGTTAAATTAATAAAATTTAATTATATAATGATAACAAAAATTTGGTATTTATATATTTGCATCAGAATAAGAGCATGATTGGTTGAAATAGTATAAAATAATGATTATGTAAAATTTGCTAAATCTCTAAGGTGATCTAGTGGTGGGTAGAGTTGGTTATGATGATTAGCTAATAATATGTTCAAATAATTTCAAGTTATTATAAATACTAGCTTACAGCCCGTGCGATGCACGGATTCCTCTTAATATTTATATCTTAATATTTATATTTATATTTTATATTATTTTAAGAAAAAATTATAAATAATTAAATACTAAAGTAATAATCATATCATTATGATTCTAATTTGAATGTGTATAATTTTAGGGTAAGATGAAATAATATAT
>PHNY01003250.1:353-13651 GCA_003724115.2 Anethum foeniculum
ATATGAAAAAATACATCACCCTTCCGCTAAGACAGATCTCAGGAGCTAAGCTAACCGATTACAAAAGTTATCTATACAATCTAAATTCATAAACCAAGTTGAGAAAGAGATCCTAGTTCTAATATCCACCGGGATTCCGAAGAGGAGTTTAAGCAGGAGTGAAGATGTCTTCGTTGTGCACCCTAGCATTCCTAGGTATCTCTACGTTTTTCACATAAAGCCTGTTTTGAGAGTTTTATTTATTAGGAGTTGTAATACAAACACCTATGCCAATTCCAACAACCTCAACTAATATATAACTAATATTTATCAAGGTTGTAAAAATCGGAAATCGGTTCGATTCGATTTTGTTCCAGAAAAATGAGTACTCGGAACTCGGAGAGTACTCAGAATGAGTACTCGGATAACTAATCGCTTGCTATTTTTTTTATTAATTTTTTCTCTCATATATAGTCATAGACTAATAAAAAATAAAATCATCTAATAATACTAATAATTTAATTACACACTCGAAATAAAATAGTTCAAATATGGATTGCTTGTTTGATAATTTTTGACGTAATAATAAATCACATATCATTTCTAATAAATGTCAATACTTTACAAAAAAAACTAAAATATATATAATTTCACGTTTGGTCTTATTTCAGGATAGTTTTAAAATAAAATAATAAAAAATTGAGAAAGTCAAACTTGGGTTTGACCTCGAGTACTCGGAGTCAAACCGAGTTTTGACCGATTCTTTATAAAATCATTTTTGAATCCGATTACTCGGATCGGACGAGGGGTTAAAAATGAGTACTCGGACCGAGTACTCGGCCGACTCGGCGATTTTTAGAACACTGATATTTATTATCACATGTAATAGTAAAAACACATCATTATACTTATTTATCTTTTTAAACAAAATTTACCAATAAATTGTTAAATACATATAATAAAATATCAATAATTTAAAATAAACCACGAATCGGATTCACAAGTGTTCTAAGCTAGCAATGAAAATTTGAAGTTGCAAACTTATTGCCCTTCTAGAGATTTATCAGCAGAGATCAAGTCGGCTCTAGTATCATCTTTGAAGATAAAGGAGGGCAAGATTGTTACAAAGAGGTTTGTGTTTGATAAAAGAATTTCTCTAATATGTGCCAGGTACTAATTTTCATAATTCTCAATTATTTATATTAGTGAATTTCATTGTATATATAGGGGGCTATCAATATAAACAATAGAAGATTAACTAAAATAACTCAAATTTATAAGAGTTGGTACTTATTCTGTTAAAAAATATATATATACTTATTATGTGTCCGGACACACATTAGAAAGACTGTGGATAAAAGGTACTCCCTCCGTCCGGTAGATTATATACATTTGGTTTGGGCACGGAGATTAAGAAAAAGTGTAATTTAAGGAAAAAAAGTAAGAAAAGTGGGTAAAGTGGTGAGACCGGTTAATATTTTATATATAAAGTGGGTGTAGTGGAGGAAAGTAGTGGATGTAGTTGGATTTTTATATTATAAATCTTTACTACTTTTGGTAACTTTTGAAATGTATAGGAATGAATGGGACATCCAAAAAAGAAAAGTGTATAGAATTGAATGGGACAGAGGGAGTACGCTATATTAACCTTGAAAGCTAAGGTTGGTAAAATCCACAAATAGCAGCCGGACACACATTAGAAAGACTGTGGATAAAAGGTACGCTATATTAACCTTGAAAGCCAAGGTTGGTAAAATCCACAAATAGCAGCCGCCCCACACGTGTAGAAGTTGTAACATCTGAGAGAAAATCATAAGAGAAAGGATCGGAGAAAAAAGAGCATGGTAATAACTAATAATTATTCACATGCGGATGACATACAATAAAGGGCTTGTGATCAGTCCGATTGTAGTGTGTTCATCCGGGAGAGCTTGTACATACTGTTTGCATAGACACTGAAGACCGGCAATTCGTAGTCAGTTTGTAGGCAATTTAACTTTAATGTGATAACCACTAAATAAGATATGAAAATTTAAGCTGGGTTCATCTGTTCTACCTTGTGACTTTTTGAGAACTTATATTCGTAAAACATATTCCCAGCTGTAATTGATTAGCATGCCAGAGTGAAATTGCGATGAAAATTCCGCAGAAGGCAATAGGAAGAGAAGTACTATGTTTGTGCAAACGAAGTCTCATCAGAAGAACCCAATTCAACAAATTTTTCAGGTTTGATACTGTAATAAACATGAGAGCACTTATACTGTGATTGGTGCAGAAAAACTGACTGATATGGCACTTGAATATTGAACATTTTATCATCCCATGTACCAAATGATGACGTAACAGTTTGACGTGTATAATTTTAACCATCAAACGGTGATAAATAGTCCATAGCCACATTATGGATATATACCATTATTGAAATGTCCTGTGACATCTAATATCCAGCAAACAGGCACGCCGATGATGATCTCATATATATATATATATATATATATATATATCACAGCTAGCTGCCTAGCAGTAAAAAAGGGGAACTTGTTTGAAATCTAACAATACATCCAACCCATCTTGTAAAAATATCAACTGCTACAAAGTACAAAAAATTGTAAGACACAAGGGAGAGCAGATAGCAGCAACTATTTATTTCACTAGATATTCACCTGTCCTGAATATATCGGCCTCAACATGTTCATACTTCATTGTCCTAAAATCCCGTGCTGAAACTGATATATGCTCATATTTTCACTGAATCACGTATGTTGATTGGGTAGAAGTGGATGAACAAATTGATAAATTCCTGCAAGAAAGGATGTGATTTCTGGTGTTGGAAACTTGGAATTATATCCTTTAAAGACATCATTACAACAGCGGAAAAATCACCAATATTACTTAAGAATTAAGATACAGCATACTAGGACATCAAAGATTGCATCAGCAAAAGAAAAAAGAAGGACGATTACATCTGTTTTAACGATTTGAATACTGAGTGCACACAAGCAGATTCCACATTAGTTATACAAAAAGTGGGAGAGAATTGACAGAAAGACTAACCGATCTCTTGTAAATACAGCTAAAAGCTGAGATGAGATATCTACAAGACCTGCCAGATGTATTTGGTGTCCAAATATTATTAACACATTGTTCACATTACAACATAGCTTTCAGAATACAGAGTCACACAAGTATAATCATTTTGAAAAAAAATCAAAGAAAATGGCAATATGAAAAAGCTTCACACGCAAAACAGCAAGAAAACTGTAGAAAAATCTACTCAGTGCGGCTATCCATACATGAATTTCAGAAAAACTGCACAAGTTACCACTTTAGACGGAAAGATAAAATAAGTTATTTTGCCGAGTGAAAAAATAGATAAATTACCTCAAACTTTTCTCAAGATAAACCTGTGCCTAAAAGGTCATCCGGTTGTTCTTTACCAAAAGTTTCACCATTAAAAACCTCAGTAGCTGAATTTTCTTGACCTGGAAGTCTGTTTTGCTGGACAGGATTTAAGGCAAAAGTCTCCCATACCACTGGAGGAGGACCTGGAAGCATGGCCACTGGTTCAGATCTAAGACCCTCAACATTGTCTTCCAAATTATTTCTACCATCATAATACAAAAGATCCACCCTCTTATCATCATCCATGCATGAAGGGTCAAGATTGAGATCTGAGCTCAAATCAAACCTATTCTGGTCCTCGTCTTCATTCCCATGAAAAGCCACAGTAACTGTTCCCTGTTCAGATGATTCAGTAGCTTCTTTCTTTTGCCGCTTCCATTTCTTAGTAGAAGACGTCCCATCATCCTCAAAATCTTCTTCTTCTCTTTCTCTATGTAAATAAACCCACAATTTTCTCTCCCCGTCAAATTGCACACAAGGATCACGTTCATAATGCAATCGATCCAAGGCTCCACTAACAACTTGATTAACCTGTGCATCAGATACATCTTCAACAATGTACTGTGAATCTCTAATCAACGTACAAACATCTGCCCTTGTTCCTATGCTCCCAGGAAGTCTTGCAGCTGCATCTCGTACAAGACAAAGAATTGTAACATGTGGCGGACGATCTCGTTTTAGCATAAAATGATCCCGGGCTTTTGATGTTGGCTTACCGCCACATCTTCTCAAGGGAGCTACAATGGATTTCTTACCGTCAATAGCGGTGTACGAGAATGCCCTATCAGGAATTGAATACCTGAGAGCTTCTTCCTTCCGAAAATAATTTCTTACTTCATCAGAACTCAGGCTGATGGTGTTGAGACTCTTCTGAGCTCGCAGGTCTCTGAATCTTTCTTTGTCATCTAAGTTAAGTTGCATAAGTGTCAAAGGCGGCGGAGGAAGACTACCTATCTGTTGGAGAGTCTCTTGACTACTCTTCAACCAATTAGCAAAAGAGTCCACTAACTTAACAAGCATCTTGTGAGGGATACCCCAGGCTTCAGGAGATGTCACCTCCTCAACAACCTCATGATCTGATGAACCCTGAGCAACGGGACCAATCCAGGACCAACCTTTTGTAGTTTTTTCATATAACACGAGTGTCTTCCAACCTTTTGCTCCCAGTGGTGCTGTTTTGGATGAAAATATTTTAAGAACACCTCTGACCAAGTCCTGAAGTGGTTCCTGAGTCTCAAGAATACAGGGATCGCCAGGATTTGATCTCACACGGTTCACTATCTCCTGAACAGTAAGAGATGGTACATTAACTTTTCCGGATTGCTCCGAGTTATCTATATCCATAAGGGCCGCAGGCTTTTCATCCTGACCCTCTTCTCTCATGTCCTGAGGCTTAACCATGTCAACAGGAGTCAAGGTGATCATTGCCATACGAACAGCCGAAAGAAGATGAACAACTGAGAATGAGAATCCAGTGTGAACTGAGGGAGTGATCGGTATATAAGGTTTCTTTTGAGCTTTTTTTTCTAGCTCAACATCTTCTGCTGTCACTTCAATAACAGCTAGTTCAGAAGCACCTTTTTCAAAAGTACCCATGTCATCTTCTAGTTTCCTTTTACCACGTTTTCTTGATGGAGTTGTATCATCAATATGCTGCTGATTTAAGTAATTAATATCATCTGGCTCATTCATGTATGACAGCTCATAGTTCACTTTCCCTTTTCTTGTCAAAGAGTTTTCTGATAACTGGAGATCAGCTTCATAGTGATCATTCTCATATGCTTCGCTGTGATGACCTTTCTTCCGCATTTTTCCTGTTGCCCCATTATCCCTTGCCAACTTGTGTACTTTATATGGCTCATCTTTTCCATCACCGTAATCTTGCAAGTAAGCTGCCAGAGGGTAATTATCAGTATTTTGCCTTCTCCCAGCAGGATAAGACTTCAATGCTGACATTGAAAACCTTTCATTCTGCAACTGATCATTCTTCAAAGACCTGTACTGTTCTCTCCAATGATGTTCATCAGTCACAGTCACATTCACACTACTGGGACCAAGGAACATACTGTGTTCAGGTCCTTTTGCTATGTAATTATTTGACTGATTAACATCATGCATCTTACCTCGCTGCTTTGATTTTAAAGTGTAAAGATCTCCTTCTGCCATACGGAACTGTTCACCGTGGTCCCCTATCTTCTTTATGGATTGTGATGAACCATCAAAAAGCCCACCACTCTTCTTATTTTTATTAACAAGGCTTGCCTTCTTGGTAAATGAGGATTTTAAACCAGAGACACCGCTGGGGTAAGCCAACTTGCTCCTCATCAAAGGATTATCATCCTCCTCTTCTTCAGATTGCACAGACGAGTCTGAATCGGTCTCCTCACCTTTCATGAACATTGCAGGGCCTTTCATGGTAGCCAAATCTCGCTGCTTCTTGTGCGCAGATATCACCCTTTCCTCCTGTGATGGTTTTTCTCTGTACCCAGATTGATATAATAACCTATCAGCTCTGATATCAGGCGAGTTTCCTCCAACCTTCCACTTCTTGCTTTCAAAATTTCTATCACTGTAGTTATATTGATCCACAGGAAAAGGCTCTCCTTGTACTTTGCCCTGCCAAAATTGATCATCGGGTACCCCAACTTGACTTCCTTGCATCGAAAATTTTGGAGGTCGAGTGTTACCATACTTTACCTGGTCCTCAACATTAACCGGACGCATAATATCAGGGTACTTAGGTTTCTTTCCATATTCGTATGGAAGTCTTAAATTTGATGGTTTTGTGGTCAACATCTCGATATCTGATAACTGATTCACAGCCCGATTTCTATTGAAGGCAGAGAAGTCGTTCTTCAGCAAACTAGGTAAGCCAATAAAACTGTTCCCATGTTCATTACCTCTGGAACCTTCATACTTCTTAGCCATCTTAAAGGTACCTGCTGGATCCATTGGACCACTTCTTGGTCCCTGGACAGTCACATCATACATTCCTTCTTCAGTATCATCATTGCCTTTGATCTGATCTCTCATCCGTACTGCCAACCCTGAATCATACCCTGATGCCTTGTTCTGTCTTGGAGGAGCTAATGCCGAATTATAAGGACTCATTTCCATACTGAGGTTAACAGCAGGAAAATGACCTGTTACTTCGTTTGTTGTGGACTTTTTCGGTCTAGACAACTTTAAGTTCCCTTTCAGATTCTGCTTTCCGTAGGCTGCTGGTTCCAAAAGCAACTGCCTCCCTCTAGAGGAGTCCAAGGTTGGACTCATTCTCTGTGCAGGATATGGACCTGTTTTTTGCCCAATTTTCTGATCTTTTACCCTTTTGGTCCACAAACCATCAACTGAATCTCCTCTTTCTGACGAGTCAGTTTCCAACTCTTCCATATTTTCATGCATCAAGCTCTTCTCACTTTTCATAATGTTCAATACTCGGAGTTTCTCTTCAATGCTGTACCCCCTGCAATTAGCCCAAGCATCCTTTATATGATGAAAATGAGCTACCATTGTGTTCTGACGCTTCTGCAGAAGATGGTAGTGTTTGCAATTCTGGAAGAAACTCATTCCCTGCCTGTAAAGAGCAACTCTTGGTTCACATAAACCTCCTTTAAACATATCAAATAGCTTTGTAACCGGACTTCCAAAATGTATATTCCGGCCAGTAAAGAGCTCTTTCAGAGTTCTCATAAACATATCTTGATCCATATCAGGAAGATATTTTGTGAGACTAAACCTCTCTTCCTCAGTCAAACAATTATTCCACACATCCATAGACAATATATCACCAAACCCCGAAAGATCATACAACTCAAACGGAATGCTACATGTCTGCTCTCCAACTTGAACAAACTCCTCACCCGTTTCCCCCAACTCCAATAAATCAAAGTCATCCGATCCCGCCCCTGAGTCACAATCATCAAACTCATCATCATCGTCCTCATCAGATTCAACAGCTTTCGTAAACTCATCATCGTCACTCGACATACTCCCCTTACTCCGCAAAGATAATTCCGAGTCCATTCTCATAACCTTAAAAGAATTCTTTTCAATTGCCATCGAGCATACCAAAACACCTACATATACCCTACAAAAATGAAAAGAAATAGAAAACCCAATTAAACCCTAACAAGAAACAGACAATTCACCACATTACTAAAGGTAATGTACAATAGTACATAAATAAGAATTAAACCACCAAATCACCTCATAAAGTTTCAATCTTTATGTTTCTTGATTTTAGTCTAATCAACACATGTGAGCAGATAGATGATAATGAAATAATTCAAGAAACAAGTAAAATTGCACACCTTTACAAATCTAGGGCAGATATACGAAGAAATTAAAGGAGATACATGAAAATTGAGACTGTATTCAACACATATAAGCAGATATATAAGTGAAAGAAATTCAAGAAAAGAAGTGAAATTCCATACCTTGACAAATCTAGGGGCAGATTACGAAGAGTTTCAAGGAGAATATATGAAATTGAGAGAGAGAGAGAGAGAGAGAGAGAGAGAGAGAGATGAGAGAGATTAATTAGGGTGTTCTAGAGAGATATAGAAAGGGGGGCTGGCTGGTGCCTCAGAAACCCTAGATAAGTGAATAAGGGGGAAGGAGTCCTGGTGAAATACATATATAATAAATAATAATAAATAAATAAATATATGTAGAAACACATAAAACGTATGTATGAATATTTGGGTGTATTGGGGACGAAGAAGACGACTGTGACGTGGAGGAACGATAGCCGTTTGATGAAGAGGGAGAGTGGAAAAAGACGGAAAGGGGCATAAAACAAGTGTGTGTGTGTGTGAGAGAGAGGGATCATCATCGTGATGATTCGTTTGATAGATCTTAATTGGTAAGGGAGAGAACGAGTTGGACTCGGTAACCGAGTCAGAACATTGCAGGGAAAATTAAAATTCTCTTTTTGTGGGCCATATTCTCTTTGTTCATAGTTGTGTCGCGCACAGTTTTCAGTTTTGTGATAAGTGTAAATATTAAAACTAAAATTAATTATAAATACCTTATTCTTATAATTAAACATACTACCAAATTTTAATAAATTTTTTTTTTATAATTTCTCTATTAAATTAAATATGAAAGAAATCAAAATTATATGAATAATCAATGCTTTCCAACAATTGATTCTTCGATGCACACTTTGGATCAAAATTGAATAAATTTTAAAGGTAATATTTTTCTGAAGGAATAAATAGCCAGAAAAGAAAATACTTGCACCTAACAAGCAAGTGGTGCAATAATACCAATAAAACTATCCACTGTAAAGAAAAGTGGAAGTTCAAATATCAAAACTTGACAGGGCTATCAAAACTTGAAAATAGGCTTCATGACAACCTCTAACACATTTAAACATAAGCATGATTGAACATACCTCTTTTAGAGAGATGTCAAAAAAATTTATCGAAAGGGAAGGTATTGTCAAGGTCTTTAAACATGCCTTCTTTTATCGATTCTTCCAATGGTTCGTCATCCGCTTCTAAACACTTTTTTTTTCACGTCCTAAGGTTATTGATACTTTACTTCGTTGTTGATTCGTAATAGCCTTAGAAGAATCCACCAATATACGTCTGTAGCTGCCAAAAACTCTATCCAGCTCAGCATGACCATATCAAACTAGCACGCCTATCTTAACTTACTCATTGGTATTATATCCAATAGTCCAACACGAACTCTATATAAGCACTGGCGTTCTTACATTACTATATACACTCCTACACACTCTCGTTTCTAGTTTACTATAACCTTGCTCTGATACCAACCTGTAACGCCCCCAAATCCGGGATCAGAGGATTTGGTCGTCACGTTGAAATCTCAAAATAATAAACCTATTTAATAATTAAACAATCTCCAATTACTGGCCAACAGTTGAAATATAACATCATACCCCAACTAAACCAAAATCTTTTAGGTTACAGTTCTAGAAACAAGAATCCACAATCCACAATTTTAAATTTTCCTTTTTTTTTCATTACACTTTTCAACTACTTATAAACTCACAACTTAACCCACTAGTATAACTTCGAACAGAAGCATACTAAGCCCAACTAAATGATAATATAAATAATATAAATACAACAACTTTATACAATAACACATACTCTATTTTGAGTACCCTGGCCCCACCATCTTCAAAGAAACACCTTTTTTTTCTTCTTCCAAACTATGCGGCTAAATCTCGTTAATCTACCTTTCACTGGAAGGTTAAATTTGAAACATGCAAGTATGACCGAAAGAAAGCTTAGCAAATATATTAAAAACATAATAGAAAAGCCTCGAAATAAAACTGATAATTTAACAACATCAAAACAATTTTAACAACATCAAAACAATTTTCACAATACCTTTTCTATTAAAACTTTTGATAATTTACAATACCTTTTCTATTAAAACTTTTGATAATTGAGCAATAGAGGCTTTAACAACATTTTAAATCTCAACAAGAATCTGGTCAACTATCCATACTGGAAATCAGTTGACTTAAGAAGATTATCGTTTCAAGATATTTGCAAGAAGAACCATTTTTGCTCTGTATACTAACAGGCATATCATAATCAAAACAATATGAAACAGTAATCACAAACTGAATCATAATTCTTATAACAATATTTTTATCCAAAATATAACCACTTGATCAGCCGCAGAGCAACACCGGTGTGCCGCAGCACGTCCAACAAAACAAAGGGGTACCCAAAAAAGCCAACACATTGGCCTATGGCAAAAAGTGGTATTATAAAAATTCATATAATACCTAGCCCACACTGCGCCGCCGCCACGGTCGTCTTACGCTAACCATCCAATCTCAAAATACTTTAATAAAGGAGCCGAATCAAGCGACATCCTTAATAATTTATTTCCCCCCATTTCACATGGTCAGGATTATATAAAAAGTGCCTTAGTATTTCAAGGCATAAAACATTTATCTATTATGAATTTAGAACAGTCAGAATATTTCTATAGTTTAAGAACCAACATTTGGATATGTAAAAGCATTTAACTATTCTGAACATAGAATAGTGGAAGCGTACTTGCATAATCAGAACTAAACATTTTGAATATAAAAACATTTATGATGGAGGATGAACACTTGCCTTTTGGTCCATAACAATTATGCACGCTCAACTAACACAACTATCTCTTCTTTCGTCTCATTATACCAAAATGTTATTCCAACGACCCTCTGATTTTCAAATACTGCGGTTGCTACAAGCCTGATATGCGATACTGCTCTTTACTCTTGATCCTTACGTATGGACCTGATCATCTCGAACGACCCGCATCTATAATTAAAAGATACTAATTTAATCCTCTAAACGATAATCATCCGACAAACAGCTCATCTACAACCTTATCATCTACCCATACGATACTCTTATACGTAGTAATCACAAGCATCAAATTAATAGACAACTACCTATTGTTAAGCACATAGACATATAATGCACGTAAGCACATAATTCATATAACATATAACTCAGTTCGCCAAAAGATTTGGTTTTGTATGTTTAAAACTGAAATCGAGTCGAAATACGACTTATCGATAAATATCCGACTTAGAAATGTTTTGTAAAGTGATCAACCTTTTTCTACAAAAGACTTTGGATAGTGAAAGTGTTTCTAATAGAAGCAGAATAATTTTCTGAGTCTAGACGCGTTCGTTTCGTTAAAAACGGACAAACTGTCTATTTACTATGAATAAAATAAGAATAATTCAATTAATAATAGTATTAATTGATTATTCAACATTCCATAAATTTTTAAAAGTTGAAAATAATTTAAAAGTATTATTTAACTCAATTATAAATATATCCATTTTATTTAACTATTTATAAATAAAATTAATTGATTCAATGAATTAATCAATTAAATAATTAAATAATTAAATAATCAAAATGATTTAGAAATAATTAAATAAAATTTTGAATATTTGAAAATAATACAAAAAAATAATTTATGAAAATCAAAATAATTTAGTTAATTATTTAAAATAATTAACTAAATTATATTTTGAATTAGATAAATCAATTTGGAGTTAATATTGGATTTTTGAATTATTTTAAATCAAAAATTCTAGAAACAGTAGTTGAGTTTTTGCTTTGGGGGAAAAATGGATCAATAGGATTAGGGTTTGGGGGCTGGCCGGAGAAGCTGAAGAACAGCCGCCGGAATCAGGAAATTTTCAGAAACCGGTCGGCGTTCCTCCCTCAATCCGGCAGCGACCAAACGCGATTAAAACAACAACGTTAATACTGTTTTCCAGTCTAGATCGACTCACAAGCGACCCAGTAACATATATGAAGCCAAGGCACTAACAAATAAACACTCAAAGAAATGACCGGAATCACGAAGAACACAGGCAAAAATCTGGCGAGTTCGAACACAAATCCAGCGAAACAACTAGTCTATCCAAAACTCAACCAAATCCAACTTTCCATATGTTAAAACGAAGCTTAAGAGCATATAAACTTAATCATATAACCAAAACAAAAAAAAAGTAATGATTAAACAGGAAAATTAAAAATTAAATCTGATGAAAACACTAAACTCGAACCAACAATTCCAGCGACCAAACACAACAATTATATACGTAATTCGACTCCAAATAATGAAATAAAGCTATCTATAACCCTCAATCAAGTGAACAAATAGTAAATAACAAAGCCCCAATTTTGATACGATCCCTAAAACAATCGATTTGAAAAATTACCAAACTTTCAGATGTTTTAATGATGGAAATAGGTAGAGAATTGAATCCCGATCAATTTGATTACTCATATGAGTGATTTGGATAACAGAAACATCCCCAAAATTGTGTTTGATCTTCGCACAGCTTCAAGAACACTTGAAAGAGATTTTTTCCAAAATTTTCTTATTTTTCTGAATTTTTATTATCTATCAAAATTATTTATAATTTCACAAAAATATCTATAAAATTATTTGGGGTCTAATTATATCATTTAATGAAAATAATTAGCCCAGAATTAATAATTACTGGGGAATAATTCTTAAAATTTTATTTTCAAATAAACGTAAAAATTATGCCAAAATTTCCTAAAAATTACGAACTTTCTAAAAATGCGGAAATATAAAATATTTGAAAGTCCCACGATTTTATAAAAATAAAAACATGAATTTTGTAGGACTTGACGTCCCGATAGGAACCCGGTCCGATAACTTTTTCTAAAGTGAAAGATTTTCTAAATTAAAGATATAACCCGAAAATAATTATAACAAGTACCAATTCACGCAAAACGAGACTAAACATGTAGCACATACACATACTATCAGAAATGATTCCAGGTTACGCACAATTTCACATAATTGCATTTAACATGTAATAAAACGATCGTAAAGTACTATTTTTAAATATTTTCAAACCTCACCCGATATTAGCGTGGACCTGTGTTGGGCTCAAGGCATGTCTGAACATCACATACAACAAGCCTACTCAGTTGTGACTTTGTCACATAGTAGCATGGTGATTTTTGTCACTAGGATATAGTGTTTGTTTTCCCAATGTACTTGTCTTGATGATCATGTAGATAGGTTATTCTGATTGCTCAGTTTTAATAATGAGATTAGAGTGTTTTAGCATACACAAATGTAGATACTTGTAGTCTGATAGTAGTTCATTCTGGAAGAAGTTCAAGATTTGTTCATGCAGCAGAGTATTCTACTGAGCAGAAATAAAATGCTAAATGCTCCCAAGTCCCAATGTAGAGAAGTCAGAATTGCCTATGTCGTGAAGTGCTCAAAGCTAAATCATGGAGTATTGATATCGCAAAGTCTCTATGCCTATGTCGTGAAGTCCAGTTTCTGTTATATAGCAAAGTCCTCAAAGTCATATCGCAAAGTGCTATATAGCAAAGTCCTCAGAGCCATACCGCAAAGTC
>PHNY01003357.1:990-38374 GCA_003724115.2 Anethum foeniculum
GAAGACATGGAAGAGGCAGTGTCGACAAATGGCATCAAGAATTAGTAAATAAAATAAGAACGAACAATTAAAGATCTCATGCGATTCAAACAATAACAAAAGAGAATAAGAACGGGAATTGAAATTCCAACACAAATTATGCCGGAACTTTATCGGAAATAATGGAGCTCGCCGGAAAAATTAAATCTCGCCGGAAAATTCAAACAACACCAAAAGTACTCAAAATATTTAGATTAAAATTTAAAGAGCAACTTAGCAACACCCATTTACACAAAAACTCACACACCCATTACACTAGCATACCAAAACACAAACAAATTTTAGATCTACACTACCAAACATCAAACCCATTACAATAAACATGGCATAAAAATTAAATCATTAACTAACAAACATGTAAATCATCAAGAACAATGCAACCATTGTACTAACTCATCAAAACCAACAATAAAATGGAGATTTAAAGGGGCTCAAAACTAAAAATAACTTTAAAACTAAATCAAGAATATTATTTAAATGCATCTTTCAGCCACAAGATTAGTACAAAAACTAGTTGATCCACCTTGTTGGATTTATAGAAATTCATAGCCATAAAAATAAAAGTAGATCTACAAGTATAAAAGTAAAGAGATAGATGAAGAAAAAGTTGAATAACATTAAAATAAAGAGTGTTTACAAGGATCAAAGAAAGTTAAAAATAAGAACAAGAAAATGAAAGAGCAAGAAAATAAAACTAATCTAAAAAACTATACTTAAAACTAGGTGATTTATAAGGGATGTAAAGAGGGGTATTTATAGTTAGAAATTAGGGTTTAAGGGTAGATTGAATAAATCTAGGGCATCCATTTGTCTTGAGTGTTGGTATGATCCTAGCCTTTGATTTCAAAACTTCCTTATTAAAATTTCCAAAGCATCATCACTAATGTTCCCCTTTTCCTTTTCTTTTCTCTTCTTTTGTCTTTCCTTATATTTTCTTCCTTTTTCTTCATTATGTACAAAATACCTATAAAGGCAAATAATTAATTTATTAAATACGTGAATAACAATAAATAAGTAAATAATTATGTAAAAATTATGAGAATATTAGGGAGGTATGTAATCGCATGGCATACTGGTTAGGAGGAGCCCATTTTATTTTTTACAATATCTTTATTAATATATTTTATAATTAAAAATTAAAAAATGTAAATATTACCGTTGCATTCACTTTGTTTTTAAATATTTAAAGGAGTTTTAGACGTCCCATAAGGGGGACCTAAAATTGTTTTAGGTTGGAGGAGCAATGAAACATGAAAACTTCTCAGCTAAAGATTTTATTCAAAAATTTGCTTCAAAAAACATTTTGTTTGACATTCTGTGATTTAAATGCTTTAGTTTGGGTACTCCACAAATAACTTTGTTGCTGGATCATGTCCCTTAAACATTTTGGTCTTGGCAACATGAAAAGCTCTTACCACCACGGTCAGGCCTATCTTGTTGACACCTTTCCCTACATCTTTAGTAGGGTAAAATGGATCCTGAAAAGGAAGATAATGTCCCCCTCAATTTTTCCCATCCTAAACTCTTCAGGCTATTGAAGGAAAAAAACATTAGCATTAACCTTTAAATTAGATGGAAGAGATTAAAAGAGATTGAGATCTTAACCTAACAGATTCTTTTCGAAGAGATATCACAGATTTTTTAAAATTTTGTTTCTCTGCATGATGATCAAAGAATAAAAATAACAATTCTGCAATGCATTCGCTTGGATTAATCGTGATGTTATTCTTTAACTTCGTTTCAATCTATAGTAAATATTTATCCAGCGTACAAAAAAAGAGTTATAACAAAAAATAATAAATTTACAAAGAAACATTCAGCCAAACAAAAGTTATATACTAACTTATGTCTAGATCTTACTTCTAAGAATTTAGTAAATGTACAAAACCAACCTCCTAGTAAACTAGTTTATTCTACATTAAAAAAATTTGAATCAAAATAGAGAATAGATCATCAACAAACTACTAGAATTATATATAAGGTGTGCATCCTAAATGCTTGATGATGAAACGTATCAGGAAAAAAATACATAAAACTTGAAATTAGTATACTAAATTTGGAAAATTTATAAGTAATTAAAAATCTTTTATACCTCATGAGAAAACCTAGGAAGTATGTTAATTTTTTGCAGGAAAAATATTATAATCATATTATAACCAATGCTTAGCAAACTACCTGTATTAGAATTGCAAATACCTTGTACATGCAGAAGTCGTTCCCCATTAGTGAGATCCTGATGGGTTCGAGAATTGGGTTGAAATCTGGGGATGAAATAATAACCTAATTATCATCAACATCCTTATTATAAGATTGTCTTATTAACATATAGTGATAACATACAATGATACATTGTACAAGTATAAATAACAAGAACCTTAATGTTAAACTCTTATGATATGAAATAAAAGAAATATGAAGTTCAGCTACCGATCCCTATTACATTAATTCAGCAACTAACTTACTGGATAACATAGATACTAAATAGAAAGAAAATTCAGCTAACCAATCCTTATTTCACAGGTATTCCAATTAGAACTTAATTTAAAGGCGTCCGGTCTATGGCAAACCGTATGTCAGGGACCATTTCAATAACACATTGATTTTGTTGTCGTTGGATTGAAGATCCGACTGTCCAGATTTTAAAAAAAAATAAACATATTCCGGTATAATACCGCAGTATGGAGAAATAATATTTTTACCCTACATTACATACCGCGATATTATTCTGCAGGAAGATCCTTCTTTTTGTTCAGCAAAGTATCGAACACAATAGCAGAAGCACAAAAAGTAACATTATAGATGGTGGATTCTCATTTTCTAATTTTTTATATTCTTAGTGTTTGGATTGGAAGGTGGGAGAAATGTTTTAAATTTAAATTTACGCAATACAATTTGGATTTATGAATCTTTATATGTGAACTGTTTCGGAGGGAGAGGAAACTAATGAGATTTCTTGTTTTGTGAACATATTTGGATTCACATCAAGTATGGCAATTTCAGAGTAAATTGCCGCTAGATTTTCAAATTAATTTTCCATTTTCAGTTAAATATTCAGATATGTTGTCATATTGATTAGTAAAGATGGTATGCAACTGAAGTTTAGGCAACAAGCATTCACATGTGGTTTTAAATGCATGATTTGGCTTGAAGTGTGTAGCCTTCTTTAGGTTTATAGTAATTACTAAGGAATGACCATTTTGGTTTCTTATAAAATATGATTATTGACATTGGATGATAGTTAAACTCATGTACACAATGGTTAGCAGCAATCAGTTGCTAAGGTAAAATGTACTCATATTTTAGCAATATATCTTTCTTTTCATATTTTTTTATGAAAAAATGACACATAAAACAAGTGTACTATCTTTGGCGGAGTATGTCAGAGATATTAAACAAGCTTCTGCGGACAATTAGAAATCTTCGGGCAAACCAACTGGTGGTGTCCATAAGAAAAACAAGGTAGGCACAGTCATTTACATAGCGCAATATTAAGGAACGAGTTACATTCTGAAAAATCAGATGTTTATATTTTCAGAATAGCAGTCAAGAATATTTAATACACCTAAAAAAAAAAGGCCCGTACTGTAAAATAATACCGCAGTATGTAATGGAGGGTAAAAATGTAATTTCTCCAAACTGTAGTATTATACCGTAATATTGTTAAAAAAAATTAAATCTGAACCGTCGGATCTTCAATCCATCAGCAACAATACCATTGGTTCTAAAAATGGTCCTTGGCATACGGTTTCCAGGGACCAGGTGCCTAATTAAAACGGAAACTCTTTCTTTAAAGACTTCTCAACAAATACCCCTATGGCACTTCCACTCAAAGAAAGAACCTTAGTTACCCAAGATCATTCATTTCGAACTCCTCCATCATAGAGTTTTTTAAGCTCTCGAACATATTAACATCATTATAGGTAAAAGACAAGATGATCCACATATGAATTGATAATGAGGATTATGTTAACTTTACCATGTTTGACAAAAAAGAGTATTTTCAAAATTTTAACTTTCAAATCCTTCTGCCATGATAATCTAGTGGTGATGTGGTCTCCAGTGGTTCTTCCTCAATAATAGATTTCGTCATTTGGCTCAATAATGATGCGATTTGGGCTACAAGCATCCCTGCAATATTCCGGACGTGGACATTTGTCTCTTTTTCGGGATTTTCCTTTCTAACTTTCTTGAGTTTCAGTCTTTTTATTTTCTTTCAAGGTTTGCTCTACTACCTTGAAGGACTCCGCCTGAGCAAACACATCTGTCAAAGTAGCTGGGTCTTTTCCTTGAAGATGCTTCTAGAAATTCGCCATCACACGTAAGCCAACTATCAAGAAACTCTTAAGTGCCTCATATGTAGCTCCTCTTATCATTGTAATCATGGGTGTAGCATATTTCACCGCTTTTTGGAACTTGGTCAGGAACAAGATTTTCATTTGATCCCACGATGTAATCTCTTCAATGGCAAGCTTTTAAAATCATTGTTGGGCACTTTCCTTGAAGGTTGTCGTTAAGAGCCAACACATTGCTAAGTCAAGAACTTGATATACATAAATCTTTATATTAAATCTTCTCAGGAATTCCACGGGATAGTATTCCCATGAAAATGAAAATCATTAATGATGTTTTGAAGGCCGGTCAGTAACTACTCATTTCTCACTGCCGTAGAGAATGAAGAAGGGGCCTAAGTAGTCGTTGTGACCCTTTCTTCTTCCAAGTGTGTGAGCAATTTCTTTCAGTCACCAACATTAGTATTTCCAATTCCGTTGATACCCTAAACATTAGCTTATTGAATTTATGGTTGAGGTTAAGGATTTTCCTGAGTACCCTCCTGGGATTGAGGTTGATTTACAACTTGGTCCTTTATCCCACCTCTCCTTAAGGCCACAATTGTAGGATAACTTGATTCTGAGTTTGTCATTCTCCTTGAGCCTGAGCATTCAGGTGGACTTGAATGTTCCCTTGATTCTGAAGATTTCCTTGGGGCTGAGTGTTTCCTTGACTCGGAGGGCGCACCTTCTGTCTTTCACCCTAGCACTATGTGATGTCACAGGAATTATCAATAGTGGCTAACCCCCGAGGGCACGCCCTGTAGGTATCTTGTGTGATCCTTCGAGTTCTGCTGATTAAACCTCCTACACTATTGCATCCATTTTTATGGCCTCCATAGTCGTGCCTTGTCATCCACATGAATTCTGAGGAAGGGCACACTCATGTATAAGGTCCTCTCCCTATAATTTGCTCGACAATTAGGCGGCACTCGCTAAAACATGTGGCCTCACTTCTGTATTGCATCGACCCATTTGCCATTCCAAGAGTAATATCCTTAGGTCGTTATCATTCAGCCTTATCCCTAGCCTTTGCTTTAAAAAGATGAAGTTCCTCCTTTCCTTCACTGGAGCATTCTCCGCTTGACGGATTTTTTTTTTTTTAGATGCACCATGACCTATGAATACCAGCGTTTTGTCTTTCACGTCAATCAGTTTTGTAATGGATTTTTTGTAATGGAATTTTTTTGATTACCAGCGTTTGGTCTTTCACGTCAATCAATTATGTCATCCCGGTGTTTCATAATAAGAATCACTCAATCAGAATATTTTAGCCGCTGTAGAGTAACCAACGGGAAACCATCATCATGTAAGCCATGGCTTCTTTGATGTTCGTGCCGCCCACCGGAGACTTTCCAGATCTATGTCGGTGACGTAGCGATGACGGACTCTCCTTCTCCTCCCTTACTCCATTGTGCCCAATCTTGACTCAAAACTATTTAGAATGTCTCTGATGACCACCGAGGTTGTCCACCGACGATCAAAGTGGTATACTCTGGATTTTGGGGGATCATAAGCTTCATGGTCATAGCCTTACCTTTCACCTTCTTCAGGATAGTAATCAACTTCTTCATAAGACCTTCCGTCATGATTGTGAGACATCTTTTCCTCTTAAGATTATGATCTTGATCAGCTGTCCTCCTTCTAACGCTAATTTGTTGATGGAGGAAATTGATAAAAATATTGTATAAAGTTCATCACCGGAACCAAGAGCTATAACGGTGGTTCTTTACCAAAAAATTGAACGAAGTGTGATGGTTGTATACAAAAGGCAAGTTTTTGGATAATATTGTTACTTATGAAGTTGGTATAGTTCTAGAATCAACAAGCTTTTGTGCTGAACAAGGAGGCCAGGTGGAGTACTTGAACCCTTGGAATATTTTTAGTTTCAAATGTACTGAATTAGTGATGATTTATTATTCATATCCGCTAGTTTATACATTCATATTCGCTATTAATAGAAGATAACGGTAGAGTCTCTATTGGTGATATAGTTTCAACTGTAAGCTTGACTACGCAATAGTAAGAACAAAGTTAATGGTTGTGCTAAAATACATGGAGTTATTGCTATATTTTTTGTTTTTGTTGCTAATATAAAACCATGTCTCCAATGCATTGTTTGAAATCTTGTTTCAAATTCAACAAACATCTAAGTAATTAACACTTTTTGAATTCAAATTTAACTAATTTTTAAATACCTCACACTTCAAGTTTCTCATTTGTCTACTTATCTCTCATTTTTCACTTTTTAATGCGATGAAAAATATAACACAATGCTATATATGCTACATTTTGTTCTATATATAGCACTATTATAATAATGATTGTTAATGTGAACAAGATATTAGTTGTGAAAGTCGGTTCATCAACTTACTCGAGAAGCAACTTTTATTTATTATATTAATTTAGTAGTTGGCTTGTAATCCCTATAAATAGAACCTCCTGGCAAGTCATTTGATAGAATGAAAAAGGAGAGAAACAAAACTCTCAAGTTTCTTTCTTGACCATCATATGTATTGTCGCCTACTTATATCATATATTCATATATTATAAATTTTATAACACGTTATCAGTCTCTGCCAACTGAAGCTTGAATCATAAAAGAGGTACGATTTAAATATACTCATTTTATTCTAAATATTATCGTTAATAACATATTTATTTATATTACTGTTTAAATGCTATAAAGATGGCTCTGTCGTCAAGTATTACTACTATAAAGATGGCTATGCCATCAAGTAGTACTCAAAAGTTTTCTGGCCGGCTATGCTGTCATAACTTTTGTAGTATATTATATCATATATGTTATTGTTTGGAAATGATTATTTAAATATTTATGTGATGCATTATATCATTTTTTAAAATATTTATTTTACATTCAGAATGGCAAATCTTGCAAAATTAGAGTTTGTTGCATTAGATGTGTCTGGCGATAATTATCTATCCTGGGTGGTCGATGCGGAATTACACCTTAGTGCTATGGGTTAAAAGACACCATACTAACAGGAAAAACCCCAACTGTTGAAAAAAATGCCAAAGCTATCATTTTCCTTAGGCATCAAATTCACGAAAATTTAAAATCTGAATACCTAACCATCAAAAACCCAATCACCCTTTGGAATAATCTCAAAGATAGATTTGATCACCAAAAACTTGTTCATTTGCCACAAGCCCGTTATTACTGGCTTAATATAAGGTTGCAAGATTTCAAATCTGTTTTTGAATATAATTCCGCCTTATTCAAAATAAGATCAAAACTGACCTTGTGTGGTGAGAAGATTACTGATGCTGACATGATTGAAAATACTCTCTCAACTTTTCACCTCAACACTATGATTCTGGCGCAACAATACAGAGAGCGAAATTTTCAAAGATATAGTGAGCTGATATCTTTCCTTCTTGTAGCTGAAAATAGTAATGAGTTGTTGCTGAAAAATCATTAGATACGTCTGACAGGCTCTGCCCAGATACCTGAAGTACATAACACGTCATTCCGGAAGAATGTACGTGGAAAAGGGCATAGAGGAGAACGAGATTACCGACGAAACCGTGGACATGGAAATTTTCGAGGTCGTTTTCGAAATTAGTATAACTCTAGCCACCTGAAATGGCAGCGTGATGGCTACAACAACAACTCTGGCCACCAAAAGTGGAAGAATGAGGTGTTAAACAAAAGAAAGGCACCACCAGAACGGGATACGAGAGATATCTGCTTTAGATGTGGGGCTCATGGACAATGAACTCGTACTTGTCATACACCTAAACATCCTGTAAAACTTTATGAGGCATCCAAAATACAAAATGATCAAAGGGTGGAAATAAATTTGGCTGGCTATAATGATGAACTGATTAATAAGACCTCAAATGAACTAGAAAGTGGTGATAATCTTTACTACGGCTTATATGACTAGTTTTCATATGTAACTCTTATATGTCATGTGTTACGTGTACTTGTTTTTATATCTACTTCCATGTACTTGTTTTATGTGCTTGTTCTATGTTCTATTTTTATGTACTTCGTTTGCCTTAATAAAAATGTTGTTCTTTCATATATATGTACATATCATAAATATGAGAGACATATGCATTGCTGACTGCGCAACCACTCGTACAATTTTACAAATTCAGAAATATTTTTCATAATTAACTAAAATCAAAACACAAGTATGGACAATTTCGGGTACGTCTAATATAATTGAAGGTTTTAGGAAGGCTAGTTTTATTATATCAAATGAGACACAATTTCATATACCAAATGCTCTGTACTCCAGCAAGTCAAGTAGGAACCTCCTAAGTTTTAAAGATATTCGTCTTAATGGTTTTTACGTGGAAACCACAAGTGATGATGGAAAATAATATCTCCTAGTAACTTCAACTAGCTCAGGCTACAAGAAAATCTTGGAAAAATTATCATCGGTCTCTTCTGGGTTGTATGTCACACAAATCAAGGTTATTGAGTCTCATAGTATCACTATTCCCAAAATCATGGACCCAAAATCCCTTATTCTATGGCATGAAAGACTTGGTCATCTAAGAGTTTTTATGATGCGTCGTATTATAGAAAATTCTACAGGACATCCTCTTAGAAACCAAAAGGTCATACTAACAGATGAACTTCCTTGTTTAACGTGTTCTCTAGGAAAATTAATTGTTCGACCATCTCCTATTAAACTTCAAATGGAATCCCCTAAATTTTTAGAACTGATCCAAGGTGACATTTGTGGTCTTATTTATCCATCTTCAGGCCCATTTAGATATTTCATGGTTTTAATTGATGCATCAACCAGATGGTCTCATGTATGTCTACTTTCTACCCGAAATTTAACCTTTGCCAAACTACTTGTTCAAATAATCAAGTTACGGGCCCAACTCCCTGACCATCCTATTAAATCAATCAGATTAGATAATGCTGTCGAATTTATATCCTCAACTTTCAGTGATTATTGTATGTTGGTAGGAATCTCAGTCAAACACCCATTAGCTTATGTGCATACACAAAATGGTTTGACTGATTGTTAATGTGAACAAGATATTAGTTGTGAAAGTCGGTTCATCAACTTACTCGAGAAGCAACTTTTCTTTATTATATTAATTTAGTAGTCGGCTTGTAATCCCTGTAAATAGAACATTTATAGAACCTCCTGGCAAGTCATTTGATAGAACGAAAAAGGAGAGAAACAAAACTCTCAATTCTTTCTTGACCATCATCGTCGCCTTCTTATATCTTATATTCATATATTATAAATTTTATAACAAGCGCAAACTATTTTAACATAATGTTTAGCAGATTGATGAATTTTATTTTTGATGCTATAATATAAATGTAGAACCCAATTTAGCAAACCATTAAATCTACTTTAACTCAAACTCATTAGTCCAAAATTGCTGCCTTTACATGTATTTCTTCATTTAGCTTCAGAGAAAAGAATTAAGAAGTATAAAAAATGTAATAAAGAATTTTTGTAATGGAATTAGTTAAAATTAAACCCAAAAGTATTGAATAATTAGTTTAAATTTTTTTAGCGACCTTGTTATGTGTACATACCATTTAAGTGATAAAACTCATTACCTATTTTATGTTTTATGTTTCTTCTAATTGATTTTATTTATAGATGTCGTATGATTTTTTATTATTCAATTAATTTTATTTTAGAAAAAATACTCATTTTCGATTTCAGTAATATCATTCAAAAATATTCAATTTTGAAGTATATTATTATAATGTCAATATACATGTCCAAGACATAAATTGTACATGTAAAATTACTATAAAACATATTTTATAGCATGAAAATTAAATAATTCTTCAATCTATTCCCAATTATTTTCCTAAAGCATTTAACATAAATATCTCATAAAAACTTACCAACTTTTAAAATATGAGGCTTGCATACTAATTTTTTCACACAAATTTTATATGAATAAATGATAATGATGTCCGGTGATTGAGAAATTACGAATTTTTTATATACAAAATTTTAGAATTATCATTTTTTTCAACTTCAATTTATGTGAATAATAGAAACTGATTAGCTCTTTCAATTTTTCGTTCTTAATATATTAATTTATAATGTTATATTTTATATATTTTTTATACAAGCCAAATCAGTTAGTAAATATAAAATAAATATAGTTTTAAAATAAACATTTTAATCACATTTGAACACAAAACAAAAATAATACAAAATAATTTTAATTTATAATTTTTTAATCAAACAAATAAAATAAATTTAATTTATATTACATTTCTATTTGCTTTTGTCTACCTATCATGGTTATAAAAATCGGTGATTTTTCCGATTAATCGGCCGATAAATCACTACGTGGCAGGCTTCCGATCTAATAACCCATAAACAGCCGAAAAATTATTTTTCTCAAAATCAAGTAAAAATCGGGTTGAAATCGGGTCAAAGTTGAGGAAATCAGGTCAAATAATATAATTCACATTCATCAATCTAACGATTGATACTTCTTTTACATGAGTTGATTTAGAACATGACGATGAAATATGAAGTGGTTTGATGCGTGTAATGAATGTTGATGAAGAACAAAGTTTCCGAAACTACTGAAGAAGAATAAGAAGGAGGTAGTTGGAAAAAGATGAGAAGATAGCGATGGTGGGTGGGTGGCTGGTTGGGTTCAGGAGATAGAAAATAGTATTAAAGAACTAAATTGATACTCATTGAAATGGCATCCAAGACTTGTGGGTTACATGTGTACTTATGGCTCCGTTTCATCAAGCCCATCTAACAGAAATTATCTTAAACTTATCTTCTTTTTTGTGTACATAACTACATATGTAACTTTAATAATATTTTTAAAAAATAATTATTAATTATATTGCGGATTATTACTCTGATTAATCCTTCCGATTAATCCCCGAATTACTGATTAATCCCTAATCGTTACCTGAACCGATTAGTGCCGATTTCCGATTTTTACAACCATGCTACCTACTATAAAAGCCCATATTGAATAATGGATGGTAGATAGATTATATACTTATATTAGGACAAAAAGTTATTTTTTAGATCTTTATAACAATAAGGTCTTTATATAATTTATTTTTAATTATTTTTTGAACGATAAGCTATTGTATAGTCATTTGTAATCATATTTCTGAAAAAATAAATATCTAAGTAAAGAAGATATTTTTTTTTTCATGAAGGGAAAAAAATAGAATTAACTTGTGTTTAGATGAAAATTCAATTTTTTAAATAACATTCCCCAAAACAATAAATAAATGTTGAATCATATATATGATATTGCATAATTTAATTAATGTAATAATGAAGAAAAAACAATAAACATATAAAAAAAGCCCAAGATGAGGAGGGCTTTAGGTATTTTGAAAAGGGATAGAAATGTATTTAAAAAACAGCTCTTTAAACCAACTCATTTCACATTTTAATTCTTCTTGTTCAACTTATAGTCTCAACAACAACAACATTATTACACATTTTCTTGTATAAGTTTTGGATTTTTTATATACAAAATTTTAGAATTATCATTTTTTCAACTTCAATTTATGTGAATAATAGAAACTGGTTAGCTGTTTCAATTTTTCGTTCTTAATATAATAATTTGTAATGTTATATTTTATATATTTTTTATACAAGCCAAATCAGTTAGTAAATATATAATAAATATAGTTTTAAAATAAACATTTTAATGACACTTAAACACAAAACGAATATAATACAAAATAATTTTAATTTATAAATTTTTTAATCAAACAAATAAAATAAATTAATTTATATTACATCTCTATTTGCTTTTGTCTACCTACTATAAAAGCCCATATTAAATTATTATATATATATATATATATATATATATATATATATAGTAGATAGATTATATACATAGATTAGGACAAGAAGTTATTTTTTAGATCTTTATAACAATAAGGTCTTTATAAAATTTATTTTTAATTATTTTTTGCAAATTACTCTATTGTATAGTCATTTGTAACTATATTTCTGGAAAAATAAATATCTAAGTTAAGAAAATATTTTTTTTCATGAAGGGAAAAGAATAGAATTAACTTACGTTTAGATGAAAATTCAATTTTTTAAATAAAATTCCCCAAAACAATAAATAAATGTTGAATCATATGTATGGTATTGCATAATTTAATTAATGTAATGTAATAATGAAGGGAAAACAATAAACATATAAAAAAAGCCCAAGATGAGGAGGGCTTTAGGTATTTTGAAAAGGGATAGAAATGTATTTAAACAAACAGAGAACAGCAGCAGCTCTTTAAACCAACTCATTTCACATTGTAATTCTTCTTGTTCAACTTATAATCTCAACAACTACACCATTATTACACATTTTCTTGTATAAGTTTTGGAGTTTCGATTTGTATCTATCACTGCTCCCCACTATGCCACACTTAGTAAGTAGCCTCTTTATACCCTTTTTTATATATTCATACATACATATATGTATGTACACTTTCTTATGATTGTTAGTCATAGTTTGATTATAATTTATAACCCAACTGCCATTTTCGTGAATTTTGGTTGTTTCAATGAGATTTTGGATGTTCTTGATTTTGCTTGATATATGGGTTTTTCTTTTATGTATATGTTAAATAATGTTGTTTTGTATAGTTTTATTGTAATTCATTGTTGGGTATTCATAGGGTTTGGTTCTGTTGAACAAAGTTTGGGTCTTTCTCAGTTCTTGATTTGGTTTGAATTGAAATTCGGTTTGTTTTTGCTTGTGTGGATACTATTGTGGTGCTTATTTGAATTGTTGAAATAATGATGTTTGATAATGCGTAACCCTAAATGCGTGGTAAATGGCTTTGGTAATAATTTAATTTTAGCTTGTTTGTTGGTAACTTCAGACTGTTACATTTTGATTTAGAGAAAAGTGTATAGAATTATAAAAGTGAGACCCTTTTTTTGGAGAGATATTGTGATGCAGGACAAAAAAATATCATCGATAAATTCGGGTGGATTAATTGCTGAAATCCACCCCAAGAGTTTAATATCGCAGAAGGGATCATAAACTATGGATCACAATCCATGAACAAGGACTCAGTCAATATTGATGTCAAAATCATTATATATTGATTAAGTCTTATATAATACTATATGGAGGAACATCATTAATTCATTATGTAGATAATAATACCTAATGATTTAACCTAATGGAGCCCGTAAGATTGGGCTTATTATAAATAAGCTACATAAGTAATACTTCTAATCCCGCACATATTATATATATAAATAAAGCACAACTTTCTCAACTAAATATAATTAAACTACTTACTAATAAAAATAGAAGACTCCTTTTAATTTCATTCCCGTTCCTCATCATTACTCCTTTAATTTTTATTCCTGTTCCTCATTATATTGGTTCTTCTATGTGAGATAGGTTGTAATTTGATATAAATATGTCCATTAAGAAGTCACTGTTACAGTCCTATAAAGCTTTGAAGTGACGGGATTTGACACGAACAATGTGGCCCTTAGACGACATAATTCACTCCTGCACAAAGTATAGACATGTGCTACTAACTAGAATTAGTAAATGGAGATCCTGAATGGCTATATCTCTATTTTTCACTGTTTGACTTTGACCTAAGCACAGATATCTTCTGCATGACATTTATTTAATAGAGCTAGCTAAAGTTGATGAATTTCTCGGTCCTTTCGGGTTCAAACAATGTTAGTAAGATGATTATCCTCAAACAATTAGTACAATGATAATTGGAACAATCTGCTCCTGGAATTTGGAAAAGATAAAAAAGAAAACAAGAACAGAGATGTATGATTGTGATATTGATCGAGTGGCTGTTAGTGTAATTTTTTAACTGTAAGACTAAACATACGATGGCAGATAATTTTCCACAGAGGCAATACTTGAATTATGCTTTCGAAAGATAGGCCCTAACATCAACCATTTCTGAAGTTTAAGGATTGCAAACCAATAGATTATCCATACTTGTCGAATGTCTTGTTTGATGATATGCTAATTATTGCATTCTTATGAAGTTGTTAACGTGTTTCCCCATGTGTCCCATCAAAGTTGTATAGCACATGCCAAAATCGGAAAGAACACTGTTTTTCAATCTATCCGGAGTTTAATATATAATTCTGAGGATGTTTTTTCTTGCGGCACTTGAATTGCAAAAAGAGATTGTCAGGCAGTATTAAACAATTGATATTATATAAGTAAAATGTTTCTTATAAGATGATAATACTTATGCTGTTCTGCATATCAGAGTATGAAGTCCTACATATGGCTTCAAACTTCTGATGGTACTGTACAAGAAGTAGAACAAGCGGTTGCTCTGTTATGCCCCTATATATGTCATGAAAAGTGCTTGGGAGTTGGATCATCGAAGAACAATCCCATATCTCTGTCTTCAAGAGTTAAACCTACCTCTCTGAGTTTAATATTTGACTACTGCCGGTTTCATAGAGTACCTGGTCGCTCTAACAAGGTTAGATATGTCTTTTATTGTTTCTTATTGTCATTATGTATGTCCTTTCCTTGCTTTTTTAAGTTTTTGTGAAGTACACAATATATCCTCTTTTTTTTTTCTTGCAAGAGGCAGTGTTATTAAAGGCAAAAAGCGCAGCGAAGCGCGAGGGGTCTCCTATAGCTTAAGCGCAAAGCGCGGGCTTTTGTAAACTAAGCGCACTATATAAAATTATGTATTTATATATATAGCTATATAGATATATTAAGATACGTGTAAACACTAAATATACTATTTAATAATTATAGCCTTAAAAGATATAACTAGACCAATGTTTCATATTACTGATAGATATCAAGAATATAAAATTTAAATTTGACCATCAACATCTTCTTCCTTGCCAAAATACTCCCACTCTTCATATTACTAGACCAATGTTTGCATTTTTCGCTCTTGATTGTGACCTTGATCTATATAGTGGCTCTCTAACACCAGAAGCATTATAAATGTCATTATATGTTAAGCCATCTTCTTCATTGAAAATGTAGTCATTATCTGATTTTTCTCCAAGCCTTCCAGTTTGCCATTCATTAACTTCATCAATATCATTTAACAATATAGGATCATTTAAAAAAGGCCCAGTAAGTTAAATACCAGCCCAGCTTTTTTTAAATTATATTCAAATCTAATAGAAATACACATCTAAACAAAAGCCCGCTTTTTTCACAGCTTTTATGCGCTTCTCGCTTCAGCAAAAACCGCGCTTAAGCAGGGCTTTTAAATTTGCTCTGGACTTTTTATAAGCGAAGCCCAATAGGTGCGCTTCGTTTCGCTCCCCGCTTAAGCTGCGCTTAAAGCGCGCTTTTGATAACACTGGCAAGAGGTGTGACATGACTAATTGCATCAGCGTGAAATCTATTTAATCTCTTTTGTACAGTAAGGGCGAAGCTTAATCTGTAAAATGTTGAAAAATAATGTTAGGCGCCAAATAACTTACAGTCTCATTCACAAAGCACGATTAATAACTGGTGAACCAAGTACTTTATGCTGTTTATGGCTATGTTACTCGGACTCGGCTAGAAATGTCCGACATGGATATGTGTCCATGTATACTCCGAAATATTTTAAAAAATGTGCATGTTTTTGACCTAAAATAAGTGTCCAAGTCCGTATATGTCGGAGTGTCCGACATCAGTACTCGAGGCAAAATAAAGAGTCCAAGTAACATAAGTTTATGGGTGAAAGGAATGGTATCAAGTTAGAATTAAATATAGTTTCAATATATTTTTGGACATTACATGATATATATTCCTACTTTCAATCTATTCCTCAAATATTTAAGCCCACCACTCTGCATATAATTACTAATTCCTTCCTCATATTCCTTCACAACCAATAAAAACTAGGCACTCAAACTTCTTCACTCATCTTCGTTCATCCTTTTCTTCCATCTGTAGTCTGGTTCCCATGTTTTTCATTTAACTACACCCTTTTTCCATTGCAATGTAGCACAACTATACAGTAATGCAGCTAGCAAATACATATTTATTCTTTAATTTGATTTTTGTGAGATATTTACTTTTGTAGTAGTATGTGACAAACGACATTGAAAACTTAATATAGGTTTGTTCTTTGGATAGGAGCGCAAGACTTTTGACGAGAACTTTCTCAGGAAGGACACATCAGGTCTTTGCGAGTTGGTTAATGCTGCACACTACCTACAACTGAGGCCTTTGTATGAGAAAATTTGTCAAGCTATTGCGCGGAGGATTGAGGATGAATCTCCTGAGGAGATACGGCGTTTGTTTAATTTTCCGGATGATCTGACAGAGGTTTCTTTCTTGCAGTTAATGTACTGAAAGTTTATTCCTGCTTTTGACTAATTCCATTTATGCAGGAAGAAAAGTTAGAGCCGTGGAAGAATGCACCTGATGACTCACGTATTAGGCTTTTAAATAGACTGTATGCAAAAAAGCAGAAAGAACTTAAAGAAGTAAAGACAGGGAAGGTAAGCTTTCTATCAAATTCCATATAATTACCATCCTTATATATGTATGTATTAACCTTGTCTATTTTTGAAAAATTATATTGTACTATATTTTAAATATGTAAATAGTGGAATGTCATCATTAATAGAAAGTTGAGGCAGAAGTGGAGGCTCAGGATCACCAAGATAATCGTTCAGTCGATGACCTCGTTTCATTTATTAATGGAGATGGAGGTATATACACCTTTTTTCCTCCTTATCACACCTTTTACTGACATACACTAGATAGACATGTACCTAACTTATAACCATTTTTATGGTTAAACTGTCTGTATATATAAGGTCAGGATCCTCTTAGAACCCACGTAATCTTGGAACTTCAGAAGCTATTCTGCATAATGTAATACTGTATGTTATTATAAAAAATATGCTGCATAATTATTAATTTTTAACCTTTTTATAGGAATGAGAAAAAGTATATAGCCTATAATTTTTAAAAATATTGATTTTTTGAGGAGTTAACTTATATTTTGTCTGAATATTAATCCTTGTAATTCATACTTCTGGTGAACGGCTGTTCAGACTTCGGAGGTTGGTGTGGTTGTCCTTTTAATATTACATGATTTGCTACTTAAAAATCCAGATGGACTTTTAACCTCAGATATGTTAATTAGCGCTGTTTCATAGTAGCAATCAACTGTTAGTAACTTGTTCCTCAATCTGGATGTAACTCTTTTTTCTGGTTGTCTATTTCTTTTAAACAAAGCGAATTTAACTTGTAGCATATACTTTATTTGTTCCATATGTTGTTCGGGCATTGGTAAGTAATGTGAAGGTGAACATGTTCGTAATAATACATGCTGTGCATAAATTTTCAGTATTACGAAGTAATGCTGAAGTAGAAAAGTACCATAAATGTTGGAAGAACGAGGGCATTAGAGTTTCGAAGTATTTACCTGAAACCTGTTTAATCTGTGTTGGTCTTTTGTCTAATCATCTCATGGGTGTGTTTGTAGTTTGTAATTATACATTTCACACTCTATAGAGCTCTGATGTCAATAATTGTTGTATTAGTATTAATTCAAGCATGGCATAGGTCTATACTCTTAAGGTTATGGTTGAGCGGCTTAGCTTTTTGCTTGGGGAATTTTCTTTAGAATTTTGTCTCAATAAATTGTTTTCCACCTTGCAAACATAAAAAAATTATTAAGTTTACTGTCTTTGCAGATTGCAAGGGGATCCGGACATCTAAAAAGAAAAGGAAGGTCCGTAATAAAAAAGAGGGACGAAAGAATGCTCCTTCCAATCGTCCTTTTTCAAATGAAGACTATCTTCTAAATGATGTCATTGAGAACCATGATAAGGTCAACCACCATGATCTTCATTGCAATCTTGTTGGTCATTCCAACACGGATCTTCCAAAGCATATTGCTTAGTAGTATACTTTCAGGTTAAAATTTATTTGCTAAAATCAATTGCATCTTAACAATTTTCAGGATTCAAATACTTCTGATGCTTCATACCATAGTGTTCGGAGTAGTGGTGATCTTTCGTCTTCTCTTAGTGATACATTATATTTATTGAACACGTTAGATGACAGCTTTAGTTTTGAGGATGAGTTTGATGATGGTGATATAGATCCTACTTGGAAGGAAAAGATTGATAGGTAAGTTACTTATTCTTTTGGATCCATTAAACATGCAGTTAGTAACACCTAAATGCATAGAATCCCAATTCAGTTAATTTGTCTCCTACTGCTTTATTGTATGCTATGTATCCTTTTAAGGTGTCCTTACTTGGCTACACCACAGTCTGCAAGTAGGAAAACAGTACTTTTTAGGAATGTGGGCAGCTGGTCCTTGTTCTCAATAACCATTTTAATTAGCATGGTATTCACCTTTTTTTGTTCTATCGTTATGCAGGGAAGTAGAGGATTTTGCTCGGAGAATAAATTTAAGTTTACGGGACAGAATGCAGGAAATATATAATTCGAGTCAGGAAAGTAGACTAATTCCTGTTTCATTCGAAGGAAACAGATTTAGCATGAAAGGTACCAGTGTCATCTCTTTTTTAGCTGGTGCTAACATGTTTTAGAAATGATTATAGGGTGTCTGGTTGGTCTGAAATTCCTCTTAAAAGAATAAGAAATGCTCCCGCAAACAACCTCTAAGCCTAGTCGATCTTTCTGATAATCAATTTACGAAAAATGAGATTGCTTGATGCAGGACAGGAATCACGGAAATATGATTTATGATTAGAAAACGATAAAATAGATAAACTGGGTAAATTAACTGCAGAAAATCTACTACCCCAAGGTTTTCCGAACTTCAGATGGGAGAATAACTATGGATCACAACCCATAGAGAGACTTAGCTCAATCAAAATATCTCAATAATCAACTCTAATTTTCTGTGGGGATTACATCATTATATATAGATAGTAGAATACCTAATGAAATAACCTAACGGACTAAATGCTCGTGAAAGATTGGGCTTATTATAAATAAGCTACATAAATAATACTTCTAACCTCACATATAAAACATACAATTAATAATCTGCTAATTTCTCTACTAAATATATTTAAACTATTTACTAATGAAAATAACTTTTATTTTCATCTCGTTCCTCGTCGTTGCTCTAAATATTTGCTACTATTTCCAGCAATAGCTGAAAAAAGTGACTTAAAATAGTTTGCTTCTCTAAGTTATTATCGATTGGCCAAAGCTGATAGTTGGATTCTCAAAATTTATCAACAAAATCATTGTCTTCTAACTGGATATGAAGTTAAATTATACCCTCCAAAAAAACAAACTAGGGCAAAAGACTTAGATTAGGTTTTGGTTCAGTTGAACAGAATATATGGTTCAGTTGAACAGAATATAAAATGAGTTGCCTTTTAATCTCTGCTATGTTCCCAAGAATAAAATTCTATATATTTTTTTAATATTTTCTTTTGAAACCAAATTTTTTTTAATATTTATTTCATTTCTGCCTTCTATTAGCTGCAATTTTTTTTTTTTTAATCTTTTCATATGGTCTTCTAATGTTTCAATCCATGTCATCTTCTACTATGGTTAAGATGTGATCTTAGGAGAAGTAAAACGAAATTAAAGAAGTCTAATTATGCATTTTTGGATTGGGATTAGGATTTGAATTTAGAAATGTATTATTTTTTTCTTTTTTCTTGAGTTGTGTGTGTACTATCTCAGAAGTCTATTTCGCAGTCACACAAGTTCTAATTTGTTTTTGTATTTTTTTTTAAATTTCTTTGTTTATATGTTTCTTCTTGTTTAAATTTATTGTATCATGTTTTCATAGCAGGATGCGTCTCATTTACTGTGATAAGTTTTTGTTTCTGTTTTTTGGATAATTAGCTGTAATATTTGTTATCTCGGTCATTCTTGTTATTAGTTGATTTATTTTTGAGAGAAATTGTATATGCCGAGTCGGTCACTCTACTCAATCCCCTTGTGCAGATCAAAACTAAGTTATCTGTATACATTACGGGCTATGCGGATGGCTTCTGGAGGAATAATTTTGATTGTAAAGAGGTCGTTGATGTTGTAAACTAGTCATGTAAGTTTTTTCTTCTCTGACCTAGATGTTGCAAGTATCACAGTTAAAACATACAGATCAATCTCTTGTATTCTTATCTAGTTACATGGAATTGGTTGGCAATTTTGCTTCTTTTAAATATGATATTTAGGCATTCCTGCCTACACATTTAGTGGATTTTTTTTCTAATGTTTATTATATATATCTTCCAGTACATAACTTGAGTATTATGTTTGTTTAGTTCGTTATTTTAATTTAGCCTCTTTTTCTTTATATAGAGGTAGTAAAAGCAGACCATACTATTAGCAAAAAAAAAAAAAAGAAAAGAAAAAGCAGACCATACCAGGTATTCAATAAAATTAATTTAGATGAGAAACAAGACGTCTATCTGGTCAAGGAACCTCTGTACATCGGAAGATCTTAAATTTTATATGCTACATGATAAATCTTCTTGCATGGTAAAATAAGTATGGCATCCATGCATTTGATGAAGTTGTTCTGAGGATAAGAATCATACATATTATTGATTTGGATTGCAATCTGTAATTTTTTTTTATCACGCTATAAACAGTGAGGTACTTCTGAAAACATGTTCTTGGTTCTAATGTGATGCTCTGTTCGATAACTGGAAAAGTTGCTCAAAATCAACATGAAACGGAAGAAAGCTTACAAGAATATATTATATAATTATACCAATCAAATTTAATATGAAGCAAGTTCCTGAAAGCTTGTCAACCAGCAGAAAAGACTTTATTGTTGATTCAAAGAGTGATTAAGAAACAAAAGCATAAACGTTGATACTGATAACACTGGTAACATAAATTAATTACCATGCAATAGGTAGCTGCGCAAAGCTTCAACTGCACCTCGGGAATCTGGAAATGTGCATAGCCATCCAAACATAGAAATGTTCTTTCAAGTCGTCTAGAAAGCGGAAGTATGCATGTCTCCAAGGACGGTTCAGCACTAAAGTTCCAATAGAGGCCCAAAACGTAGTGCTAAAACCAAGTACGATGCTTATATAAAACCCCCTCTCATATTTACTGTCTTCTTCATCAACTTCATCCTCTTCAATTGACGGTTGGATGTGATCAGCTGGTTCATCTCCAGGACAAATATTCGCGAGTGGTTTACCACAGAGTCTAGTGTTTCCGTTATACGTTGAGATACTGAATCCCTGGAGTTGAGTACCAGACGGAATTCTTCCCGAGAAGAAGTTGTTTGAGAGATTTAAGAATGCAAGAAAATTTAATCCCGACATGCTTTGAGGAATTTCACCTGTAAATTTGTTCGTGGACAAGTCTAAACTTTCTAACACTTTCAATTGGCCAATCTCCAGTGGAACATTTCCATAAAGCCCATTTCCTGACAAGTTCAGTCCCTTGAGTTCTAGAAGTCTGGTTATCCCTACAGGAATTTCTCCAGTCAATTCATTGGTTGACAGATCGATCATCTTCAGATATGCAAAATTTCTTCCATACTCGAACTCCTGTCCCTTCCATCTTGCTAATACATCATCAAAGTAATAACTATTGCTTGGACTTTGTGCTTCTGCTGGAGCACTTGGAAATTCTGATGGAATAACTGAATCAGTAAATAAATTTGTGGAGGAGTACATATGCCCTGCAGCTTCAGTTCCTTTCTGGGTCATGGCAGTAAAATTACTGAAGCATGGAGGAATAGTTCCGGAAATTCTGTTTATTGACAGATCCAAGAAATGAAGACTCTGTAGATGACATATTTCATAAGGTATGCTTCCATAGAATTGATTTGATTTTAGAATTAGACCATACAACTGTGCTAGGTCTTCCCCAATCCATGAAGGTATCTTTCCTGATAGCTTATTTAACCCAAAATCTACAAAACCTAGGTTGCTGCAGTTTCTTAAAGATACAGGCACTTCACCATAGAGTGCATTGTTCCGCAGAATCAGTGTCTCAAGAGAAACTAGATGACCTATTGACTTTGGAATTGTACCAGAAAAATTGTTATACCCCAAGTTAAGAAACACTAGGCCTTGAAAGTACATCCAGTTATCAGGAAGTGTACCAAACAATTGGTTATGTGAGATATCGAGAAACCTTATAGATATATCCTTAACAACTGAGAGGGAAAGGAGTGTTCCTGAAAACTTGTTTCGAGATAGATTCATTTTTGAACACTTAGTGGGAATTGGGGGTAGTGGTCCATCAAAGTAATTTGAACTCAAATCTATCTCTCTAATATGACCATATTTCCAGGAAAACTTACCCCGAATTTGGTTGGAAGACAGATTTAATAGCGACAAGCTGCTTGAGATGTTCCAGAACCACATGGGGATGGTATCTGAAATTTGGCTGTTGGAGATATCAAGTTGATCAATGTACATTTGATTTTGTATCCAGTGAGGGAATTTGGGCCCCAATTTGCATGATGCCAAAGAAAGTTCCCGAAGCTGGAAAGGAGGAAGCCATTCTGTGCTGAACTCAAAGGTCAGAGAATTAAATGTTGTCCTCATATACTCTAAACTTGAGAGATTGGACAAATGTGTTTCAGAGATTGTACTGCGGATAGAGTTCATTGAAAGATCCAGCTCTATAAGAGTGGAGAGTCGTCCGATCGACTGAGTTCCCCATTCTGTAAGTTTATTCTCACCAAGTCGCAATTCTCGCAAAGATGAACATCCAGTAAAATCAGGAAGATTTCCAGAAAACTCATTACCATCAAGATAGAGTGATTCCAAAGATGAAAATCCTGTAAAATCAGGTAAAGAGCCTCTAAGATGGTTACTGGACAAATCCAAGAATACTACAGCTGAATAGTGCTCAAAAATTGTTGGTAGATATCCATTTAATTTATTGGAGCCTGCTTGCAACTTTTTAAGGGATGGAAGTAGTGTAATATCAGGCAGTGATCCAGTAAGTTCGTTTTCAGATATCGACAATTCTTGCAAAGGAGCTAAAGATCTAAATAAAAAATCTTCAAGGTTGCCAGTTAGATTGTTGGAACTGAAATCTGCAACTCGCAAGCTAGATAAATTACAGAATGATTTAGGAAGCACACCATTAAGTTGATTTGCAGAGAGATCGAGATAAGTTAGAGCAGTCAAAAGAGCAAAAGAGACTGGAATTGGACCAGTCAAGAGGTTGTGACCAAGATTAAGATGAGTTATAGCAGTCATATGACCAAAAGACTGTGGAATTCTACCTTCTAACGAGTTATAACTCAGGTCTAATTCTTGCAGACTTCCATTCAAGTGAGAAAGCCAATAAAATATGGATGAATCGATGTGATTTCCTTGGAGATAAAGAGCAGAAATAGAGGTAGAGAAATTGCTTAAAGTAGAAGATGGAGCGGAGAGGTTACAGTAATTTAGATGCATAACAGATATGTAAGGGATTCTCTGGATAAAGCTTACCCAAACACTGGGATGGGGTATGCTGACATAACTAAAATCAAGGTATACCAGAGCATGTAGATTAAACAACCACTCAAAATTTTCACTAGATGTTAGAAAATTATTTCCCAGGTCAAGATGCTCTAACTTGAAGAGGTTTTCAAGCTCTTGAGGAATAACTCCTGAAAATTGATTACTGGAAAGATCAAGGTATATTAAGCTGTTGAGTGAGCCTATAAACTTCGGGACAGGACCATAGAAACTGTTATGGCTAAGATTCAAGTATTGCAAGTTGGTGAGGTTTCCAAAATGGTATGGAATTGGCCCCCTCATATAAGTACTTGACAAATCAAGGTGAACTAACCTTGTGAGAGAACCAATGAATTTGGGAATTGTCAGTTCTCCAAAGAATGTGCCACTGAGGTCCAAGTACTCAAGATATGATAAATTAAGCAACGAATGGCTGATACTAACATCGCTTCCAAACATGTATGGAGGGCTGGCAGGATAAGAAATATCAAGGTGAGTTACATGACCAGTGAGATTATCGCAGCTAACACCTCTCCATTTGCAGCATTCTTCTTCTTCGTTCTTCCATGAATGAAAAAGATCTTGTCTCTGTGTACCACTAATAACTCCTTGTTTAAACACCAGCAAAGCTTTTCTCTCCATCTCAATGCATCTCACCTTCTTGTCATTGTTGGAAAAGGATTCTGAATCAAACGACAATGTTTTTTTCATGCATAGCAAAAAAATTACAACAACTAATACATGCAACGGATAAATTGCATTAATCATTATGGTAACTGTACTTAAAAATCAGTAGGCAAATTGAAAGCAAATTAATCACAAGAACTGCACGTAAACATTTGATTGTCAAATGGCTAGCTGCTTGCCTTACATAGTTGTATGTTTATATATCAAGCAGAAAACTGATGTAGACAGGGAACTTGGACTATATTTCAGCTCTCTGAAAGTCTCTGGATGTGGCCGCTATAATTGAAAGCCTTGGAGTCAACTTTAAAGCAAACAAACAAAGTCGTCTACTGACAAGTGGATCCATCCACCAAGCTAATCAACCAACACTACACTTGCTCTACATTTTCAAATGTATCTACTAAAAAGCAAATATTCTACTATATTTTATAAATATATTTTTTCTACTAAATTGTACATTTGATTCAATACATATAAAAATATCAGTACAATTATCAGTACTAAATTGTACATTTGATTCTTATGTATAAATATAATAAAACAGTAATATGATTTATCTTGATCATAGAATGTTAATGTGAAATTTAAAATGATATAAAATATTATCAAAAAATACTCATGAAATTATAAATATAAATAGTGTACTCCAGACTGTATGTTGAGTTACCATATTGGTATATAGTTAGTGATGTAACTATGAGTATTATGGTTCAAGCGATCACTAAAATAAAAGACCAAAGCAACAATTTGCCAATGAAATATAACTATTCTTTTGGGGAGCACCGTATAATTAGATTTTCCTCTACAGCAATAAATAAGACTTTAATGTTGATCAAAGAGCGACCGGAAAACAGTATCTTAAAGTTAAAATGCTGATTTACAATAGTGAGAAATTTCATAGCATTTTGCACTACAATGCAATAGGTCATCAGCTCAAAGCTTCAAATCCTCCTCTGCGGTTTGCCAAAGTGCACAAGTATCACAAAATAAAATCTTTCTTTCAAGTTTTCTAGAAAGAAAAAATATGAATGTCTCCAACGACGGTGTAGCACTAAAATTCCAATAATACCCCAAAAGGTAGTGCTGAAGCCAAGAACTGCACTTATATACAGCCATCTCTTATATTCACTGTCGTCTTCGTCGATTTCAAAATCGCTAGAAGAAAGACCAGTGTGATCAGCTGGTTCATCTCCGGGGCATATATTTAATAGTGGTTTACCACAGAGTCCGGGGTTCCTCTCATATGTTGAAGTACTGAAACCTTGGAGTTGAGTACCAGATGGAATTTTTCCCAAAAAGTTGTTGTTGGAGAGATTTAAAAATGCAAGAAAATATAATCCAGACATGCTTTGAGGAATTTCACCTGAAAATTTGTTTGTTGATAAGTCTAAGCATTCTAGTACTTTCAATTGGCCAATCTCCAGAGGAACTTTTCCATTGAACCTATTTCCTGACAAGTTCAATCCCTTGAGTTCTAGAAGTTTTCTTACCCCAATGGGAATTTCTCCTATCAAATTGTTGGTTGACAAATCGATCATTTTCAAATAAGCAAAATTGCTTCCATACTGAAACTCCTGCCCTTTCCATCTTGCCAGTACATTATCAAAATAACTGAAGTTTGATATTGGAGCGCCTACTGGAGCACTAACAATAATAGTTGTAAATGCGTCCACTGAAGAGTAGATATGCTCTGCAACTTCAGTTCCTTTTTTAATCATGGCAGTAAGATTTTGAATGCAAGGAGGAATAGTTCCAGAAATCATGTTTATAGAAATGTCTAGGAAGTGAAGATTCGATAGATAACATATTTCACGAGGCATGCTCCCATAAAATCGATTAGATTTTAGGATTAGAGCATACAACTGAGGTAGGTCTTCCCCAATCCATGATGGTACCTTTCCTGATAACTTATTTAACCCAAAATCTGCGAAACCAAGAATGCTGCAGTTTCTTAAAGATGCAGGAATTTCACCGTAGAGGTTGTTATTTCATAAAATCAGTGTCTGGAGATAAAGTAGGTGCCCTATTGACGTTGGAATTCTACCAGAAAAATTGTTAAATCCTAAGTTAAGAAACACTAGACCTTGAAAATGCATCCAATTATCCGGAAGCACACCAGACAACTCGTTATGTGAGATATCAAGAAACCGTAAAGATAAGTCTTCAACAACAGATAATGAAAGGAGCGTTCCTGAAAACTTGTTATGAGACAGATTTATCTTTAAGCATTCTACAGAAATTGGTGGTAGTGGTCCTTCAAAATAATTTGAACTCAAATCTATCTCTTGAACATAAACAAGTTCAGAAGAGAACTTGCCCCTAATTTTGTTGGCAGAGAGATTCAAGTGATTCCTTATGCTTGAGAAGTTCCAGAACCACATAGGTATAGTATCTGAAATTTGGCTGTTAGACAGATCAAGATGATCTATATATCCTTGATTTCGGATCCAATTGGGAAATTTTGGTCCTAACTTGCACGATGCCAAAGATAATTCCTGAAGTTGGAAAGGAGGAAGCCATTTGGAACTAATATCAAATGTCAGAGCATTGAATGATGTTCGCATATACTTTAAGCTGGAAAGATTGGAAAAATGAGCTTCAAACACCGTACTGCAGATGGAGTTCATTGAAAGATCGAGTTCTATAAGACTAGAGAGAAGTCCGGTTGATTGAGTTTCCCATTCTGTCAGTTGATTCTCACCAAGTCGCAATACTTGCAAAGCAGAACATCCAGTAAAATCCGGAATACTCCCCGAAAAATTATTATTATTTAAATATAATAATTCTAAAGATGAAAATCCTTTAAAATCTGGTAAAGAGCCTCTAATATGGTTATTGGACAAATCCAAGCATCGCAGAGCTGAATGGTGTTCAAAAGCTTTTGGAAGATATCCATCTAACTGATTGGAGCCAACTTGCAAATTTTTGAGGAATGGAAGTAGTTTAATATCAGGCAATGAACCAGTAAGTTGGTTTTCAGATACCAACAATTCGTGCAAATGAGGAAAAGGTCCAGACAAAAGATCTTCTAGGTTCCCAGTGAAATTGTTGGTACTAAAATCTGCAACTTGCAAGCTGGATAAATTATAGATGGATTTTGAAAGCATACCATCAAGTTGATTTTCAGAGAGATTCAGGTATTTTAATGCAGTCATAAGAGCAAAAGAGTATGGAATTGGACCATTCAAGAGGTTGTGGTCAAGCTTTAGATGAGTAAGAGCTGTCATATTGCTAAAAGACTCTGGGATTGGACCATTCAAGAGGTTGTTGCCAAGATTTAGAAGAGTAAGAGAAGTCATGTGACCAAAAGACTGCGGCATTCTACCTTCTAACATGCTATTACCCAGGTCTAGTTCTACAAGACTGCGACTTAAGTGGGGAAGCCATTTAAAAATTGATGATTTGATGTAATTTCCATAGAGATGAAGGGTTGATATAGAGGAAGAAATATTGCTTAAAGTAAAAGATGGAGCCGAGAGATTACAGTGATTTAGGCGCATAACTGATACGGAAGGGATACTCTGAATAAGGCTTGCCCAAATACTGGAACTAGCCATATTGATATTACTCAAGTCAAGGTGTGTCAAAGAAGATAGATTAAGCAACCACTCAAAGTTACCAGTATCGCCTGTTAGATAAAAGTTATTAGCAAGATTAAGATGCTGCAACTTGGAGAGGCTCCCAAGTCCATGTGGAATGAATCCTGTAAAGTAAGTGTTGGAAAGATCAAGGTATTTTAAGCTACTGAGGGAGCCAATAAACTTTGGAATTGGACCATCAAAATAACTAAAGCTGAGATTCAAATATTGCAAGTTGGAGTGGTTCCCAATATGGTCAGGAAATGATCCCACTATATAAGTCTCTGAAAGATCAAGGTGAACTAACTTGTGAGAGAACCAATAAATTCTGGAATACCTGCAAGGAGATTGCTACTGAGGTCCAAGTAATTAAGATCTGGTAAATCAAGCAGTGAGTGACCGATACTTGCACCTGTTGAATTTATGGAAAATGGTGAAATTTGAGATGAAAGATAAAGGTGTGTTACATGACCCGTGTGATTATCACATCCAACACCATTCCATTTGCAGCAATCTTCAGTTTCTTTCCTCCATGAATGAAGAAGACCATGTCTGCGTGCACCACTGACAACGCCCTGTTTAAACACGAGCAGAGCCTTTCTCTCCCTCCCAATGCACCTCGTCATATTGCCAACTTTGGATAAGGATTCTAATCCAAGCAACGATGTTGGCTTGCATAGCAGAAAAGTTACGAATACTAAAACATTCAGAGGATGAATTACAGTCATCATCCTTGTCATATTGATAGATATTAAGAGAAAAAATCAATCACAAGAATTGCATATAAACCCTTTGGTTATTTTGCTTGAATTGCATATTCCCATGTTACCATGTACCTATAAATATCAATAAGAGCAGTGAAGCTGGCGGAGAAGGAACCAGACTACTACTTCTTTGACGTAGTCAATTTTTTTCTCTGGAGTCAAGTTGAAAGTGACAATTTAAAGTCAACGTTAGTGCATTTAGCAACTAATTTTATTTTTTATTTTTTGGTCTAAAAGTCAGTAGTATTAAAAATCATTACTGGAAGATGGTAAACGATATACCTTAAATTCAAAAGCGACAGTTCTCACAAAAACAAATTCAAAAGCGATAATAATATTTCTTTGATCAATCGAACTCTATAGCATCAAAAATTGGGTTGATGAAATTTAAACTGAGTTGTATCTGAACGACTGCAGTGATGGAAGTTACGTCTTCTTCAGAAGAATTTGGTCCCTAAAATGGATAAGGAAGGTAGCAGGAATTGTTATTAATCCATTTTCACATTCATGCCAAACAAACTGAAGAATTGTATGAAGATAATAGTTTTAAATATTCAAGGATCCTTAGAATTAGGACCGGGGTTTAATTTTTTCAAGGAATACAAAAAAAATCAGAATATATCACAAAGCTTCATTTTTGTTAAGGCACAACCTTTCGTTTTGCAGCCAGAAAACACTGTTAAGTAACCCCAGCCAAACGGTAAACAAATATTTCCAGGTGAAGTTTTTGGAACTGAGACCTATGAATTGCAGGTTTGAGAAATAAGACAAAGAAAACAAAAAAGATGTAATTTCTAAAAGCCAAAGTATTTTTTAAAATTTGGTGTTAATCTATTTAACATTAAGGAAATATGTATCATAAAGGTTTACAAAAAAGCCTTCTAGAATAACTCTTTATAAAACCCGATATTCTAACTGTTTTCTTCTACTGCTTGCTATCTAAGACATGGAAAACACCTTCATATAACCAAAATTCCTTGATCACAGAATTTCTAAATGATTTTATCATTATCTTTGATGTTATATAAATATGCACCTTGATCTATTTTCATAATTTTCTTCGCATAATATTCCTTGTTACCATAACACATACTCCCACTTACTGGAAATAATGGCAGATGACATATAAAACCAAGTTATTATTTTTTTTTTTTACGCGGACAAAACGATTCAGGACGAGGTTGGAGGCTGGGAGACCATGGAAATCATAATTAAGGAACTCGCTAAAATCAAGATTGAAGGATATTCATAGTGAAGGAACTTGATTGGGCTAGAGTTACGAAGAATGTGGCTGTTAGGGGTCTACAGTCTGATTCATCATTCTGATAGTCAGAATGAATTTGGGTTATACATGCATTTGGCAGAGGGTGATTTCAATTGGAAAATATGAAAAAGATTAGAGTATATACTATTAATAAACTTAAAAGAGCATATGTTTATAATTTTGTGACACTCCAGACTCAAGAGTATTAGTTTACAGTTCTGTTTTTTCCACTGATCATGGACATAACAGAATATACAAAGGTCCTAGTCTAATAAAATTTAACTATCTACTTTTAAAATAGAGTTGAACCCAAACAATTTCTTCAAATGCATGTCTCCCTCAATGCACCTCATTATCTTTTCCTCTTCGGATAAGGATCGTGATGCAGATGACATTGTTTTCAGGAAGAGCAAAAGAATTACATACAACAACTAATATATTCAAGGGCTGAGTTGTCTTCATCACCATGATAATTTTGATTGAAATAAAGAGGGGGGAAATGAAAGCACATAATTGCACATGAAACCTTTGGTTACTTTATATTCATGTATGAAGCCTATTCTCTTTAAGCCTATGGATTGGGATTGATATAATTCATGATTCAAAGAATGATGCTCCACTACTCCAAAGTCTATGAATTAGTCTATTTCATAATTCGAAGACTGATGCTCCAATACTCTGAAGTCTATGGATTGGTATATTTCATGATTCGAGGACTGATGTTCCACTACTCCAAAGTCTATGGACTTGGTGTATTTCATAATTCGAAGACTGATGCTCCACTACTGCGGTAGTGTTCAGATGACTAGGATTAATTGAAAGTAAACATATTCACACCCTGAGTGTCAAAACTCATGTCCCAAGTTAACATAATAAATTAAATATATTGTAACTTCATCCTAATCATAAATAGTAATAATGTATTCAGTGTGATCAGTGATGAGATTATTAGTTACTACCATATATAAGTACTAGTATCATCTGCATTTTGTATCCCAAATGATACGGCTAAATACAATTTATTTTGAAAATATTTGACAATACATGTACTACTCAGAAGACTTGGAGGCAAATTAAAGTAACTATAGTCACAGCCTGATGGTAAGAGTTTTAAGCGCTTCTGTTGATCACCAAACAACCAAGGCAGTCAAAAAATGACACAATTTCTCGAACATAGACAAATTCTCACCCTAATTGTCAAAACTCATGTCCAGAACTAATTATTCTGTAGGGTTTTTTTTATCAAGTTAGTCACTAAAGTGGGCTTAATGTATCAAGTTTGTCACAGATCTAAAAAAGGTATCAAACAAGTCACTAAAATCAGCTACGGTTACACTCAACGTAACTGCTCTAAAACTTGGTCACTAAAGTCAGCTATAATATTTAAAATTTAGAGTCAATTACCTTGCTGACATGATGCCTAAAGAGAGCCATTATCTTACCACATAGATGTCACATCAAATAATTTTAACGCAACAGCATTTCTCTTCAATAAAAATTGAGGAAAACTAACGGACTCGTGGACACATTTGCACAACGAAGAGCTTGATGGTTTGCAATTTTTCGGATTGTTAAATGGATTACTAGAACAATCATCTGGTCCACCTTAAACATCGCACGTGGTCCTGCATCCAACAATAGCACCATTTTGACCTTTTACTTCCAGCCCTGCAGGACAATAACTATTTCTATCGGCCAGGCAGCTTGTTGTTGGACAAGCTATGTTTTGTGGGACAAGCTATTTTTGGGGCACTACCATAACTGGCAAGTTAAAACCTTCAACATCACTAATGTCATTGAAATCCTTTCCACCATCGTGCTGTTTAATGTGAAGTCGACAAGGGTTGCTGGTTGAACACCACTAGCTCCACTACATTTTCTCCCACTTGACACAGTCTCCAGTAAGGCACCTGTCTGTGCAGAATGTTCTAGCCCAGATTCTTCCTGACGATGGAGCTGCAATGTTGATAGTATTTGTGGCTTTTGAAGCGAGTCTAAACCCTGTGGTTGATGGCTGTGAAACAGAAACAGTAAATGCAGCTGGCCAGATTGTGATTGGACAATTGTTTGTAATTGTGAATGTTGCTGATTCACTACCTGAAAGTGTGCAATTTTTTATATTGAGCTACTAATTGCACACACTATGCATTTTTTTTTATAACTTAACATTGGTTTTATGAATTTCAAAAACAAATTACAAACATTCATGTAAATTTAGTGGAAGCATTTGCATTCCAGAACTCCCTTTTTCCATTATGCTTGGAAACTGTGCACACAGCAGTAATGAAAATATACACAAGCTACTAAGTTCACTTGCTCAGATTGTGAAGAATTATCTGCTGCTGAGCTCATGACAACAATAAATCAGTATTCTAAAATTTTCCGTTCAGGAAATGTTTGCTTATATATCAATGTTTACATTCGAATATTGGCATGTAATTCATGATCCCATCTACTCACATATATCTTATAGTCTCAGGGGACTTGCAGATTTGGGAGCGGATATAAGAAATATATCATATTAGATTAAAATTATTAGTTTATGGTTATACAAAGCAATCATCAAAATAACAGAACCTGTGAAGTTCCAACATAAACAAACCTTTGACATGGTCGCAAAAGCACACAAGAACTTGTACAAATAAAATTTGACTGCGTTATAGAATTGAGGCCCAGCAATTTTTTCAACGTTTTCCCAAGAAGTAGATGACACCAGTAGAATAAAAATATCCTCTGCAACAGTAGACAAGATGGTAATCTTGATCCAAAGAGCGACTGAAAGACAAAAAATATATACAGTTACAATGCCAATACAACAATAATGAGAATTTATAATAGAATTTTTTCATTACCATTCCAGAGATCCTGAACTCAAAGATTCAAACCATCCTCTTGAGTCTGGCAATGCGCACAGCCATAGCAACATAAAATCGATCCTTCAAGTTGTATAGAAAGAAGAAATATGCATGTCTCCAGCGACGGTTTAGCACTAAACTTCCAGTGATGCCCCAAAAAGTAGTGCTAAAACCAAGTACTGCACTTACATACAGCCACCTCTTATATTCATTGTTGTCTTCTTCAGCTTCATACTTGCTGATTGAAGGGTGCATGTGATCATCTGGTACATTTTCAGGACAAGAATATGTGAGTGGTTTACCACAGAGTCCAGTGTTTCCCTCGTATGTGGAAATATTAAATGTTTGAAGTTGAGGACCAGATGGTATTCTTCCTGAAAAGTTGTTCTCTGAAAGATCTAAATATGCAAGGAAATTTAATCCAGACATGCTTACAGGAATTTCCCCTGTGAAATTGTTTTTGGACAAGTCTAAGCTTTCTAACACTTTCAATTGGCCAATCTCTGGTGGAACTTCTCCATAAAACCCATTTCCTGACAAGTTTAATCCCTTAAGATCTAGAAGTCTGGTTATCCCTATGGGGATTTCTCCAGTCAATTTATTGGTTGACAGATCGATCATCTTCAGATATACAAAATTTCTTCCATACTCAACTTCCTGCCCTTTCCATCCCGCCAAGACGCTATCAGAATAAGTGTCTGTTCTAGGTTTACGCGTAACTTGTGGTGGCTCGTAGGTATGCTCTGCGACTTCATTTCCTTTTTGTATCATGGCAGTAAGATTACCAAAACATGCAGGTATAGTTCCAGAAATTCTGTTTATGGACATGTCTAGGAAATGAATATTTGATAGTTGACATAATTCATGAGGCAGGTGGCCATAAAATCTATTCGATTTTAGGATTAGAGCATACAATTGTGGTAGGCCTTCCCCGATCCATGGCGGTACCTTTCCTGATAGCTTATTTAACCCAAAATCTACAAAACCAAGATTGCGGCAGTTTCTTAAAGATGCAGGAAGTTCACCATAGAGCTTATTACTTCGCAAAATCAGTGTCTGGAGAGAATCTAGGTGTCCAATTGACATCGGGATTCTCCCAGAAAAATTGTTATATCCAACATTAAGAAACACCAAGGCATCCAAATGTGCCCAGTCATCCAGAAGTGAACCAACCAATTGGTTATGTGAAATATCAAGAAAGCCTAAAGGTAACTCTTCAACTACACCTAACGAAAGGAGTGTTCCTGTAAACTTGTTTTGAGATAGATTTACTTTTGAACATTTTGAGGGAATTGATGGTAGTGGTCCATGGAAGTAATTTGAACTCAAATCTAGCTCTTGAATGTTAACAAGTTTGGAAGAGAAGCTTCCTTTAATTTGGTTGGAAGAGAGATTTAAATCTGTTATGCTTGAGAGATTCCAGAACCAGATAGGGATGGTATCTGAAATCTGGTTGTTAGAGATATCAAGATATCCAATTTCTCCCTGGGTTCGAATCCAGTGAGGGAATTTTGGCCCCAACTTGCATGATGCCACAGAAAGTTCCCAAAGTTGGAAAGGAGGAACCCATTGGGAATTTAACTCAAATGTCAGAGAATTAAATGATGCATCCATAAACCTTAAGCTGGAAATGTTGGACAATTGTGCTTCAGAAATTGTACTTCGGATGGAGTTCATGGAAAGGTCCAGCCTTTCAAGACTGTAAAGTAGTCCGATTGACTGAGTTTCCCAATGTGTAAATCGATTCTCATGAAGGTCCAATTCTTGCAAAGATGAACATCCGGTAAAATCAGGAAGACTCCCGGAAAACTGATTATTGGAAAGACTTAAAAATTCCAAAGATGTAAATCTTGTGAAATCTGGTAAGCAGCCTCTAAGATGGTTATAGGATAATTCTAATAATTGCAGAGCTGATTGATGTTGAAAATTTGTTGGTAGATAACCATTTAACTGATTCAAGCACATTTCCAACATTCTGAGGGATGGAAGTAGTGTAATATCAGGCACTGAACCAGTAAGCTTGTTATTGCCAATCCACAATTCTTCCAATAGAGCAAAAGGCCCAGTTAAAAAACCTTCAAGGTTCCCAGTGAAATTGTTGGTTCCACAATCTATGACTTTCAAATTGGTTAAATTACCAATAGATTTTGAAAGTACGCCATTAAGTTCATTATGGGAGACATCCAGATAAGTGAGAGCAGTCATAAGACCAAAAGAATTTGGAAGTGGACCAGTAAGTTGATTCACAGAGAGATCCAGATGAGTTAGAGCATTCATAAGAGCAAAAGAGTTTGGAATTGGACCATTCAAGAGATTGTTGTGAAGATTCAGAACCGTAAGAGTAGTAATATTACCAAAAGACTCTGGTATTCTACCTTCTAACTCATTCATTTCCAGGTTTAGTTCTACCAGACTGCCTCCCAAGTGGGAAATCCAATTAAAAATGGATGAATTTATGTGATTTCCTCCAAGATGAATAGTAGAAATAGAGGAAGAAAAATTGGTTATAGTGGAAGATGGGGCTGAAAGTTCACAGGAATATAGACGCAAAACTGATATGGAAGGTATCCTCTCAACAAAACTTTCCCAAATGCCGGGAAGAGAAACATTGAGAAAACTCAAATCAAGGTGTGTCAAAGAAGATAAATTAAACAACCACTCAAAATTTTGACCAGTTAATTCATAATTTCCCTTGAGATCAAGATACTGCAAGTTGGAGAGGTTTCCAAGCTCATGTGGAATAACTCCTGAAAAGGCAGAGTTGGAAAGATCAAGGTATGTTAAGCTATTGAGTGAGCCAATAAACTTTGGGATAGGACCATTAAAACCACTAGAGCTCAGATTCAGATACTGCAACTTGAAAAGTTTCCTAATCTGGTAAGGAAATAACCCCCCTCCTGTACACATATCTGAAAAATCTAGGTGAACTAAGTTTGTGAGAGAACCAATGTTTTCAGGAATATCTAAAATAAAATTGCTACTAAGGTCCAAGTATTTAAGATATTGTAAATCAAGCAATGAATGATCGATGCTAACACTGGTTGAATTCATGTAATATGAGGAGCACCAACTCGTAGGTGAGACGAGAGAAGAAAGATGCAAGCCAGTAACATGACCCGTAAGATCATCGCAGCCAACACCTTTCCATTTGCAGCAATCTTCTGCTTCATCCTTCCATGAATCAAGAAGATTATTTTCGTTAGCATGGCTATGTTTAAATCCTAGCAGAGCTCTTCTCTCCCTCTTGTTGCATCTTATCATGTTGCTGCCTTGTTGGGATAAAGATTTTGGTCCAAGCGACGTTGTTTTCGTGCATAGAAGAAAAATTACAATACACACATGCAGAGGATGAAGGATTGCATTCTTCATTATGGTAATATTAAGAAAAAGCAAGTGGTAAAATGAAAGCAATTATATATTAGAAAGAGCCCTTGGTATGTGGAGTTCACATATATGATTTCATCAGTGAGATTTTTCCATTTGCTGTAATATTTCTTCAGAAACATGTGGCTTCTGTATCTTATGTTCTGTTTACTTGAAGAAATTAAAATAAAAGGAAATTAAGAACCAAGCGGAACGGAGGGAGTACTACTTACTCATATAACAACTTGCACAACTTTTTTTTTTGTTGACATAGTCGCCTCTCAAAAGTTTAGAAATGTATAAGTCTATATACCCATCAACTTCAGCCATTCAATTGAAAGATTGATGCACTTCTTCTACACAGTTTGATGGACTTGGCTCTCAGTCTGGTTGGCAGGAATGATTTAGGTGGGAATATAACGAACATTTATTTCAAATAAAGTCATCTTCTGACAATTATTGTCTAGTTTCGATGGGAATCAAGACCAGAACTTGAAAATTTAAAATCACAAGAATGCACATACTCATTGGGAGATTTAAAACCAGAATTAAAAAGAACTTTCTGAAATTACTAGCACTTTACCTTTTTATTAACCGGAGCATTCAAAATCTAGTGGATAAAAAACTATAATTTTTTTTTCAAAATAAAATCTATAATCTAGTTAGAATGCGAAAACAAGAGAAGAGAACGGAGAGAGAACCGCATCTTTCTGAATTGTGTTTTTCGAGGATTTCGAAGAGAATAGAGAAAAGATTTGGAGAGATAATTTTTTTAAAAATATTTTCCTACAATTGCATGTTTGCGAGGGAAACTCGCACACAAACATTTTGAAAAATTCCTCTTCTCTTTCCTTTTTTTCCAAATCCTTTACGGATTTGTCCATGTCTATGTTATATTTAAAAAAAAATGTTGTTGAGAGGAATTGAACCTAAGTTTAACCACTTACATGCTCCGATACCACTTATGATACTATGCCACTTAAATTTTTTTTCCATGCACTTAATATGTATTTGTCGCATGAGAATAAAATTTGATATTATTATTGCAACTTATACAATGACATCTTCTTTTTCATATTTGTTGATTTTGTTTACGTACTATCTTATAATCC
>PHNY01003367.1:737-17731 GCA_003724115.2 Anethum foeniculum
TGAAAATTCAAGAAAAATAATTTGAAAGCCGTGGAGTCTTCTCCGCTCCAGTCCTCTGCTATTATATATATATAGAAGTTTCATAAACAAATTAATGATTTAAAAATGAAAAATCCTAGGTATCCAAATATTTTCCAAAATGATGACGTGTCGTTTTATTGTTGGTAGCTTTTCTTATATTAATATAGGACCCATAGTGTGTATATATATACGCTAGGGGTGTAAATGAGCCAAACCCGTTCGTGAGCTACTCGAGCTCGGCTCGAAAAGTATTCGAATTCAGCTCCGTAATAATCGAGCCGATCTCGAGCTTGAATTTTTCGAATTTTTTACCGAGCCGAGCTCGAGCTTCAAATTACTCGGCTCGTAAGGTTCGCGAGCCTTATCGAGCCTCTATTATTTTTAATTTTTTTTATTATAAATATACTTTTATACAAATATTTAATATTATTTTTATATATTATATATTTAATCGAATCGAACTCGAGCTGAACTAATCATATTTCGTGCTTTTTTTAATATATAGTGAAATCAATTCGAGTTTTCGAGCCGAACTCGAGCCTATCGAACTTATTACGAGCCGAGCTTCGAGCTTGAAATTAAAGGCTCGGTCGAACTCGAGCACGAGCCCGACCCCGACCCTTTTTAATCGAGCTCGAGCCGAGTCTGGCAGTGTTCGACTCGGCTCAGTCCGATTACACCCCTAATATATGCTCACAAATTTATAATTTTAAAATGAAAATCTAGATACCCTAAATATATTTTTCAAAATACTGATGTGTCATGTTATTGTTGGTAACTTTTCTCGTATAAATATAGGACCCCCTCGTGTTTACATATTTTGCCCACAAATTAAGAATTATCATATCTCATCCATGTTATTTGGCAAAAATATTTGGGATACCTAATATTACTTTTTAAAAAATTATTACATAATTGAATTAAAACCCATCTCTTGCACCTAAATTATTTTACACAAATTTGTGCTGGTGATTCTTAATACGAGTAATCCTAAATATTCCAAAACTAGTTTTAAGAAAATATTTTAAAATTACAATATTTTATGAAATTTGTATATATGTACGAGAATTCATTTCATTTAAGGCAGAATAATCAATAATATAATAATACCTTATCTCATTATGGTTTTGAAAATATTTTTGAAAACTCCAACATTTCTCTCTTGTGATAACAAAAACAACGCTAGCGTATGAGTTGATAAGTTGCTTGTGTTTTACCCTATATTTTTTGTTTATTCATAAGTTTGTGTCGCAGCCTCTTGATGTGCCAATTTAGAGTTGATTATTATTTGATTACATGCATGTTTTTCTTTATATATGTACTAGTTTATAACTCGTGCGATGCACGGCTTATTTTTAAAATTTGTAATATTACTATTTATACAATAATTATTTTTATAAAGAAAAATTAATAATAAAAATAATAAAATAAAATATTAATATATACTCCATTAATGGTATAATATTTTTATAATATATTATTGGCAATTTCAAACTTTCAATAATTAAAATATTAAATTTGAGAATATCATTTATAGTATATTTACTATTCTCATATTTTTATTCTAAAATTTAACGATCATATTATTTTACCCCATTTTACATAATTAATAAAATTGCAACATATATATAACACTGAAATTTAATATACAAACAATATACTACGCACAATCAAATTTTAATATAGAACTAATTATATCCTTATAATATAATATGCATAAAAGGGATCTTATCCAAATATTTGGTCCTGTACTACCAATGTAATAAGGACCATTAGATCTTGAATTAAATAAATAATAGTCGTTGGATGTAAAATAAGGGAATATTCTATTTTCATTATCAAAACCAACACTAAGTAGGTCTTCTAAATTGAATAGATTAGTTAAGTAGCTATCCTAAATTAAATAGAGTATTTAATATAATAAGGGAATATTCTATTTTCATTATCTACATCAACACTAAGTAGGTCTTATAAATTGAATATATTAGTTAAGTATGTATCCTAAATTGAATAGAGATTATTTAATACAAAATTTGTAACTGTTTTTTCTTTTCAGTTTTTAGAAAATTTTACGTAAATAATACTTTTTAAATCATCACTGAATTAAAAAATATTTCGTGAGCTTCGTGTGAGTTGTAAAATCGTCAAAATCTGATTTCTAGAATTTAAAGATAGAATTAAAATAAATCAAACGAAATCCGATAAATTTTTTTAGATTCTATTCTTTGTACTAACATATTTAGATTTATTATTTATAACTTCAAAATTTTATTACTAACGTATTTAATATCTAATACTCATAATATATTATTCAACTTTCAATAATAAATTAATATATAATATTTATATCAGTAGATTTAAGTACATTATATAAAATTCAATATTTTATTTATTAGATTATACTATGTTCTCACCTAAACTATCAATTATGATTCTTTTATATAGTTCGTGTTCTTACGATTTCTCTAAAATATTACAATAATTTTTTTATATAGTTCGTGTTCTTATGATTTTCTATGAAATATTATAATATTCTGAATTTTTAAATATATTATTATAATTATTAAAAAATACACGAAAGAACCATATAACCCGTACATTGCACGGTAATAAACTAGTTAATATAAATCTAATAAAATTAATATTTAATATATATTGTAGGTTTATAGTTGTGATAATGAGTCAGCTATACGTGTAGTGCGTGGACATTATGAGTGCATGAATAATTTTTAACCTGAAGGTGGATCCAAGTTCCCGGAGTCGGTCAAGTCTTTGAGAGCCGCGCAAGAGTCTAGGCAGCCAATGGAATTGGAATTGGACTCTGTGTTTTTGTTATGTATTTTTTTTTTGCTTTCAGTGTTTTTGTTACGTAGGTTTCACTTTTTTTTTTTCTTAAAAAAATGGAAATATAAGTATTTTTTTTTCTTTCGGTGTTTTTGTTACGTAGGTTTCACTTTTTTTTTAAAAAAAAAAGGAAATATAAGTATTTTTTTAATTATAGAAAGATGTATTATTTTTTATGGAAGGTGTAACGAAATCATGTTTTGCTTATAATAGTATAGATTATAACAATATAAATAGTATAGATATATAATAACGGCTGGGGCTGCAACCTTGATCATTTTTTTAAATACAACTAAATCCTGGTTAGATTCGTCATAAAGAAATGCCAATAATGTTGGATGATTCTTCATATTCTATGTACAAACTACAGATATTCGCCCTTCACCTATCAACTAATCCCCGTTCTTTTTATATGACCGCCTTCACTTTTGCACACTTCAATGCGTTTTGACCGGGTAGCTAAAAATATTTTTTGTAAAATTTTCTTTTTGAATAAAAATAGAAAATAAATATTTTAATTTATATACAAAAAATTTGAAAAACTATATTTCTAACTATCAGGTCAAAACATATTGAAATGTGTGCAAAAGTCAAAGCGTCATATAAAAAAAACAAAGGAGTAATTCTTAGGTATCTCCCGTGATCCAAAAATCCAAATCTGTAACAAATTGTTCCAAATTCTCCTCCAACAATGATCTAAATGATGATCCAAATTTGGATCAGTGAACATTGATGACGATCCAAATTTGGATCACTACTATTCACTGATCCACTGATCCAAATTTGATAAAATAATGATTTCTTATTTGTATATTTTCAGTTTATTAGATTTAAAATTGATTTTTGATTTTTTGATTACTTATTTAACAATAGTATATAATTAATGATTAACGAAATTAATTTTTTAGAATAAAACTTGTAATAAAACATATTTCACTAATTGAGCATACAATTATCTTTGATGTTAAGCATATTAAAAAAATTATCTTTGATTTAATTAATTTATTAGATATAACATAAATAGTTTATAATGTTTAAAAATTAAATTTTAACGATTAAAGAGTTTAATATATGATATTTATGTATTATAATATGTAAAAAGTAATTTGGATCAAAATTTGTATCACGCTGTTGGAGTTCGTCAGAAATTTGGATCAGAACTTCGATCAGTTGGTGATTAAAATTTGGATTTTAGGGTCAAAACTGTTGGAGATGGCCTTATAGTCTCCGATTTAAAATTTTACCCGTAAATTTCAGAAATCGAAACTAATCGATTCAATTAAGGTAGAAATTAGTGATTTATAAATAAATCAGAATGATAAATTAAAAAAAATCAATAGATTTTAATAATTTAATATTACTTAATATATTAACCGAATTTATAATAAAATATACTATTCAAAAATAATTCATAATGATAAATCAAATTTTAAAAATCGAACAAGTTAAATATATTTTAAAAATTTATCGACAACTTTTAAAAATTCGGACGATTTTAAAATAATGATAGTAGTCAAGAAAAATTTTCAAATACTCTACAAATTCAAATTAAATAAATAAAATTTTCAAATACTATACCTAGTTTAGATGTTATCCTAAACCAAGGTTTCCAGTATTAGTAGACTAGTAGTTGGTATTCGAGAAATTACAAGTGTAACTTATTTGAATCCTAGTAATGTGCATACTGTCAAGTCACTCCAAGAAACACTGGATTTTCGCCTTGTTTTGAACCAAAAGATTTAGTCGTGGTTTGGTTTGATTTATGGTTAATGAGACGGTTAATGAGAATGGAAAACTTAATTTCATATATTAGTGTTTGGATTAGTAATTTTGTTATATAGAATGGGACAGTTGGTAAATCATAATCTCCCCATCCTGCATTCTGTATCATTCTCATTCCCACTTACCTCTATTCTCATACCCTTCATTTCTAATTCCGATTCCGATCCAAACACCCCCTAGTTTGATGGCTGACAAAACCAACAGTCTTCCCGCTTCGGTAGTTGTCGACTGCCGTTAATAAAGATTGTCCTCAGTTAAGTAGTCGATTCATCTAAAACATGAATTTAGGGAGGAGTCTCCTATCGGAGTCCTCTCACCCCATTTGTCTGGTATATTGGCTGAATCATACAATTAAAGGGAGGGTTGAAGAGTAATCCTTTTGAGACCTTGTTAAAAACCTTAAGATTTTTTTATGAGATTCTTACTTTATACTCTCATCTATATAAGTTTTACAAATCCATCCTTATATGGTTTATAATGAGTGAAAATCAAAACTATTAGCTAGATGTAAAAGGTTTGTAATGCAATTACATAGGCTCATGCATGCTTGTATATTTAATCTTAAAGGCTCATTACAATGGATCTGCAATTATTCACATGCACCAAATTATAGAACATCAATTGCAAAATTGCTAAAAGCTTGAGCACCAAAACAAAGTTTATACATATGCAGATTATACAAGCTGCAAATATTACATAAAAAACACGTACTACAACATATATTACACATGCAGACCACGCAGTACAGTACTCCAAGAAATCAGATCTCATTATTTATCTTCGACTTGATCTGATGCCTGGACTCAAGCACACATACAAAATATTGAAGCTAGTTATATATTTTACATCTGACTATATATAGAGATCCACATTAATTATTTCGATATAGCAGAAACTAGTATATCTCCATCTGAATATGAGGAGGAGCGAGATGAGGTGGAGGAGGTGACGGTAGATGTGGTCGCTTTATGATTTCATTGTCCTCCGGAACTTGTTGAGAAAAATGTGATGGTTCTAGTGTTGTTCCTCGGGTGGCAAAAAACGATGTCCATCTTTGATAGGCGTTTGCCTGATCATGAGGAGGCGCAATATATGGAGCTGGAGGTGGTGTGCTATGTGGCTTTCCAATGATCCTCGGCATTCTTATAATTTTGTCGCTCATAACAGGACGTATTGGAGGGTTAACTTGTGGCGAAGGAGGTGATTTTCTTGGTGGCCTTATAATGGAAGCGATGCTTGATGTCCATTCATTATCGACGTTACTGAATATATCTTCTGCAGCATAAGAGTAAATTTATTTCAGAACATCAACAAGTGAAAATATATGAATGAAAATGAACGAAGAAACGAAAACTATAAATATTTTCAGAAGTTCATTCGAATCAAAATTCATTAATTGCAACCAAAGGGGAGCAATAGATTCATGAAACTACTAGTACTGGTGTTACCTGGTAAATTTCTTGCATGAGTTCCTAAGAAAGAAAATACAGATAAGAGAAGGACAACTTTCGCTGCGAGAGTCATCATAATTTTCTGTGCAGCTGATGAGGCAATGAGGCCAGAGTCTACTCTCACCTATATGTAGAAATCAAGACTTGGTAATCTTAACTTACCAAAAAATTATAAAATTCAAAAAAAGTTTCGCATCATATAAATGATGCACGTATCTAAATTAACCTTGAAGATTTAGTATTAAATTTTCGAAACCTTATACCTCACCTCCATTTCCTTTTCCTCCTAGAGCTGACACTTTACCTTCTAAGTACTATATATTGTTCTTTAAACAAGTTCAAATTTGCTACATAACCTGAAATTTTATTTCAATAATAACACAAGGTTGACGTAGTTCGTGGAATATGCTCTTTTTTTTACCAAGCGTTGTGCAATATGCTCCTGGTTTATTCTAAATTATTATCGGGAGAATCTGAAATCATGTCTGCAGTCCATTCTGCAGTTAGAATTCCTCCTCCAGTTCGACTTCAATTAAATTTGTTATCTGTAATATAAGAATTTGATTTTATCTTTACCCAGTCATCAGGATTTAGATGTACACAACTTCACCCTTATTTTTCATAAAATGATACTTTTTTAATGTTTGAACTTAGTACCTGGTCAGGGATAGTTAGGAGACACTTGAATTTCACTAGCTTGTGGACCTTTCATACCATTGTTCGATTAGCTTTCTTTGTTTGATAAACCTTACAATTAATCACCAACTCCTTATAATCAACTTTACTATGAATTGACGTAAACTTAATCATGAAATGTTTTAATTTGCCTGCATATGAATCAAAATGCTGCATAACAATTTTTCCTAATTAACCAGCACTCCGACATGAAATGTATGATCTGAGGCATGTATACTCGATGGAAACTGAGATAAGGCAGTTAGATTAAAGAAACGTTGATGCAACTCATGACTTGTTCAACCTGCCCAAATATAATTGATTTTTGATAATCATAGTTGGTAACAAGCGCTAGACTGAATACTGGTTTCATCACAAGTCACAACCATGATGTAATTAAAAATAATTGAATACTGGTTTTATCACAATATGGCAATATGTTGAGTACTGATGATTTATTTATTCATACCTTAGGTAAAGGTGCTGACTTTCACTAATTGTCATGAGTTTTGTTCTACTAGGGATCACTAAAAAAATTGGAAGGCAATGCAGGCGATATTGAATAACATAAGATCTTGTTGGGGCCTTCATTGGTCTCAAATGCAAGACCTCCTCCCACCCCATTTCATTTAATTTGAATATTTGTTTATCTGTTTCTCTGTCTGGTTTTGTCTGCTGTCTGTCTGGTCAATCAAATGAAACATATCGTACGATTGAGAGAAAGTGTTGAATAACATAAAATACTGATGGGGGCCTTTCTCTAACACCTCAAGATTTTAGATGGACAAGGTTACTTAACATGCGAAAGCGAAAAACGTAAGCAATATCTATCAAAAACCATGGAGCGTGAAAATAGCTTAAGAAGTGGCTGAATATGATAGGCTGAATATAAATCCCTAGATTCTCACTCGATCTCCAAGTTACAAGGCTTTCTTATTCATTGGTCATAATAAGGTTGCTGATACAAGGAAAAAAGAGTGATAGCACAGATGAATAATAATAGATAAAGATTCGATCAGGTAAACTTATATATCAGAGGTTTGCTACTAGATTTTGTTGATGTAGTAGTTAGATTATAGCAATTTTGGGAGTAAATGATTTGAATATTAGTTAGCTGCAGCCTGCAGGTATTGCCTTGACATGATAGTTCCACTTCAAAAAATACTTCTTGCTGTCTCCTTCAGAGTTTTTCCACTGATATATTTAATGATAGAAAATTTTTTGTAGGAAAGAAATGTGAAACTATTGGCATTTGGCAGCGAATAATAGCCAAAACATGAAATTATTGAAACAATTTTGTCTTCTCCGTATTACTATATAGTCCACACGGGGTTCTGGTCTGTTTGTTATTTCAGCACAAAATTAAAAACAATGAGAACTGATATGTATGCAAAAAGGAAGCACAAATAAAGACCAGATATTATCCGTTTGGAATAGCTAATAAGCAACTTACAATTAAAAAATATATGCATTTTGTTAACTTTGTAAGTTAACTTATAGATATCACTTGAAACATGATCGGTCTTTCTGGTAAATGGAAGAGATGCGTCAGACCATTATGATTACAGATCATTAGATCGACTCATACCATACCGATCCTCAGGTACAGAATACATTTATGATCCTGGTGAGCTCGTTTATTCCAAAACTTCAGAAGGGATTAACAGTAGCATCTAATTAAGCACATGTGCAGTTAGAGCAACTCTAACAAGCGGTGCCAACAGAGGTGTCAAAACCATGTGGCATGACACTCCTGGTAGCACTCAATTGGATTATTTGGAATGTCATTGTGGTGCCAAGTGAGATAGCATGGGGTGTGAACTTGGAGCGTCAAAAGTTGGCATCGCGTGGACTCAAATATGAATAAAACATTAAACTGGCATCTTTTGTAGCAGTGCTAAATATTGGAGCATTTTTTAAATAGTATTACTAAAAATGATGTGTATGAGAAAGTAAAATAAAATATACTAATATTTTATATGATGTGGCAAAATTGGCATCCCTTCAAGAGTAGTGTCAACCAAGGGTGTAAACGAGTCAAACAGTTCGTGAGCTACTCGAGCTCGGCTCGTAAAGTATTCGAATTCGGCTCGGTAATAATCGAGTCGAGCTCGAGCTTGAGCTTTTCGAATTCTTTACCAAGCTGAGCTCGAGCTTCAAATTACTCAGCTCGTAAGGTTCGCGAGCCTTATCGAGCCTCCATTATTTTTATATTTTTTAATATAAATTTATTTTATAAAAATATTTCATATTATTTTTATATATTATATATATTTAATCGAATCAAGCTCGAGCCGAACCGATCATATTTTGAGTTTTTTTTAGTATGTAATGAAATCAATTCGAGCTTTCGAGCCAAACTCGAGCCTATCGAACTTTTTACGAGCCGAGCTTGAACTTGAAATTAAAGGCTCGGTCGAGCTAGAGCCCGAACTTTTTTAATCGAGTTCGATAGCAGTGTTCGGCTCGGCTCGGCTCGGTAACACCCTACCTGTCAACCAATATTGGAGTTGTTCTTACGGAAATATTACATAAAAAAACACGTACTACATCATATATATATTATACATGCAGACCACGCAGTACACTCCAAGAAATATTAATCTTCAGCTTGATCTCATGCCTGGACTCAAGCCCACAGCACGAAATATTGAAGCTAGTTATATATTTTGCGTCCAACTATGGAGATCCATAACAATTATTTCAATATATGTAGCAGAAACTATTAAATTTTCTTCTGAATATGAGGGGGAGCAAGATGGGGAGGAGGAGGTGACGATAGATATGGTCGCTTTACGATTTTGTTGTCCTTCAGAACTTGTTGAGAAAAATGTGATTGTTCTAGTGTCCATCTTTGATAAGCGTTTGCCTGATCACGAGGAGGCGCAACATATGGAGCAGGAGGTGGTGGGCTATGTGTTCTTCCAACAATCCTCGTCATTCTAATGATTTTGTCGCTCATAATAGGACGTATTGGAGGGTTAACTTGTGGAGGAGGTGGTGATTTTCTTGGTGGCCTTATAATGGAACCGATGCTTGATCTCCACCCATAGTCGACGTTACTGAACCTGATTATATCTTCTGCAGCACAAGAATAAATTTAACTCACAACATCTACAAGTGAAATATATATGAAGGAAATGAACGAAGAAACGAAAATTGTAGATATTTTCAGAAGTTCATTCCAATCGATATCCATTAATTGCAAGCTGCAACTAAAGGGAGCAATAGTTAGAAACATTTACAAAATTAATACTGGTATTACCTGGTATATTTCTTGCATGAGTTCCTAAGAAAGAAAATACAGATAAGAGAAGGACAGCTTTCACTGCGAGAATCATCATAATTTTCTGTAGAGCTGATGAGGCATTGAGGCCAGAGTCTACTCTGGCCTCTATATAGATGTCAACACTTGCAAATCTTAACTTATTTGGACATCACTCATACCATACGTAACCAAACATTGTAAGATTTCGTATTAAAATTTCAAAATCTTACACCTCATCTTCAATTTTTTATTTTTTTTATTTCCTGGAGCTGACACTTTACCTTCTACGTACTAATATTGTTCTTTAAACAAATTTAAATGTGCTACATGACTTAATATTTAATTTCAATAATAAAACAAGGTTGGTGTCTTTATTTTAATTTGTACAGAGGTAGTGCAATATGCCTGGTCTTCTGTTGATCATTGCGAGAATCTGAAATATAGTTTACAGTCTATTCTGCAGTTAAGAAATTCGTTCTCCAACTCGACTTCATTTAACTTTGTTGTATGTTGATACATGGAAGTGCATCTGATTTACCGAATCATCAGGCTGATTTATACAATACCACGATTCAACAGAAAGATCTAGATGTACACACTCTGACCCTTGTTTTTGATATAAGGGGACAGGTTTAGAAATTTGAACTTGTAACCATCTACGGATAACAAATAGACACTTGAATCCCATGTACGACCTTCACTAGCTTCTTGACCTTCTATCAGAATCTTGTTCAACTAGTTTTTTTTTTTGTTTGATAAATCTAACAAGTAATCACCAACTTTTCACAATCAACTTTACGAGAAATAAAGTAAATATCAATCACGCATGAATTGTTTTCATTTGTAAAATATATCCAGTCGGGTCTTCCTCTCCTGGTATGAGAGCTCAGGCTGGCAGAGGACTCAAACTCGACTCTCTGACACAACTTAAGCTTCATGTGCTGCTATCTTGGTCGATCTGCAGAATTTTAATAGGTTTTTAGTAATCACAGTAAGTTAGTAATTTTAGTAGCGCTAGCTTATCATGAGTTGATTGTTTACATGCATGTTTAATTTCCTAAATAAATATTTACTCATAATTAATTAGCTTCTGTCACAACCATGATGTAATTAAAAATAATTGAATACTGGTATCATCTGGTTTCATCACAAAATGCCAATAATGTGGAGTGATGATTAATTTTCTAATACATCAAATATATTCTTCAAGGAATAAGGTGCTGACTTTCACTAATTATTTGCCCACTTCACCTGTCAATACTTGTTGTCTTAATTTGTTTCTACTAGGAATTACTAAAAAATTTGAAGCCAATAAGGCATTCAATAAACTTTGCAAGGGAAAAAAAATATGGCACTAATTCATTGGTCATAATAAGGTTGCTGAAACTAAAGAAAAAGAGAGAGATAGTATAGAAATAATAATAGATAAAGACTTGATCAAGTAATTAAAGTATGTTTATAAAGATTTACTACTAGATTTCTATTGTTGTAGACTTGTAGTAGTTGGTATATGTAGCAATAATGAGAGAGTATGATTTAAATGTTTGTTAGCTATCAACTCCAAGCTGCAGCAGCCTGCAGGTATTTCCTTGAAATGATAGTTCCATTTCATATAATACTTCTTGTTGTCTCCTTCAGAGTTTTTCCACTGATATATTTAATGATAGCAAGTTTTCCGGAGGAAAGAAACATGAAATTATTGGCGGAGAATATTAGCTAGCATGCTACAAGAAACAGGGCCTTGACTAACTCATACTTTCTGCAGAAAATTAGATTAGTAAGAAGTAATATGTATGCAGACAGGAAGCACAAATAAAGACCTGATTTTGTCAGTTCTTTCCGCGCTTGATTGATCTTTCTGGAAAATGGTAGAATTGTATATAACTGAAAATCATTCGATCTACAGAGAGTCTCGCTCCATTGCGATCTCACATACAGAATACAGTTAGTGATCCTGCTGAGCTACAGGATTCGAAAACTTCAGAAGGAATTAACCGCGGCATCTAATTAAGCACATTTGCAGATGCACAAAAACGTCAACATGCTAAGCGGAAGAGTGTGAAATCCTGTTGAAACCTTCCTCTTGACACCTAACTGTGTTTTTGCGATAATATGAAGTAAACATGGCTAGCCTTGAACAAGCATAGCCCAAGTTCATGATAAATTCATAATCCTAGGCAAAATTCCATAGATTAATATTTAGACCTGCAACAAATTCTATTGATTTGCTACTCTGCTACTGTGCTTATGCATAATAATTTTGAATTTAAAGTCGAATAACTTTTCGACAAATTCAAATTATCGTCAAGAAATTACAGTTTTTCGCCAAATTCAACTCCGTTAAGTTGGAATGTGTTAGTTTGTTTAACTAACAAATAAAATGCTCAAAATAATTATAAGAGTGCGGGTACTTACTACTTAGTACTCCCTCCGTCTCTTATTACTTTTCCCGTTTGAGTTGGACACGTTTGTCAATGCATACTTTTGATCATTAATATCTTTATTTTCGTATTAATATTAAATATAAAAACTTCACCGTATTAAAGTACTCATAAATACGAATCCAACAAGATCACTCATAACTATGTTTGGTCTTATATACTATGCGTAAATTAGTAATTTGTTTCATGTTATGAACAGTCCCGACATTCAAAACGGGAAACGTTTTTTGTGANNTAGAGGGAGTATCAGTTTTGGGAGATCAATCTAATATAAAAAATTTGTTGGGAATCAAATAGTGTGAACTGTCACAAATCTGTCCCTCATGCTAGAAGAGATGCATAACTGGATTCTCAGCTTTTCTTTGCTTCACGTGAAAATATATTATTTGTTTAAAAAAGTAATCATATTTTTGTTCTTAAATCAGATGTCCGGAAAATTTACGCGTATATTTACGCGTACCTTAATAATCTCGAAAATTTCATATATCGACTAAAATATACTTTTTTTTTTTTTTGAGACCAAACATACTTAATATATCCTAAATATATTTTATACTATTTTGAAAGAATAAATACATGTTTATTATTTAGACTTCATTCTCACACATTCTAAAATATTTTGCTAATCCTAAAATAAAATTTTAAAAATTTTCAGCTAATTTTAAAAAGACCACCTTAATCCATATTAACAAAAGTACCATGTTGTATGAGTTGAAACAAGTTACATTAACCCATTGTACAGTTTTAGACAAGCGGCCGTTATTCAGTTAAATTTACAATTCCCATGTGTAAGTAATATGTATGTATATACATAAGTGACATTATTAATCTCACGACTTGTTGTAAAAACCCCAAATTTTTCTTGAGCCCTTAATTTTATTTCATCCTTCATTTGTAACCCTATTGATAATTTTATTACAATTTCTTTATCTGCACTCAATAGGTTATAAACCCTATTGTTTGTTTGAATTTGAAGTTGTTTTTAGTCTGTTTTTGATTGTGTTTGTGAAGGGTGTGTTTTTGTATGATGGAGAACAAGAAGAAGAAGTTATGTGCAAGAAATAAGAAGCATGGAGATGGTGTATCATGGTACAGAGGTGCATTGATAGGTAAAGGAAACTTTGGTTGTGTTTATTTAGCTAATTTAAAGAAGCCCAAATCAAAATTTAGTTGTTTTCCTAATGTTATGGCTGTTAAATGTGCTGAGGTTTCGATTTCGGGTTCTATTCAGAAAGAAAGAGAGGTTCTTGATAATATTGGTAGGTGTGATTATGTGATTAGGTGTTTTGGTGATGAGATTACTGGTGGTGAGAATGGAGAGATGGTTTATAATTTGTTGTTGGAGTATGGTTGTGGTGGAACTTTGGTGGATGTTATTGATAGGGTAGGTGGTGGGGGATTGAGGGAATTGGATGTTAAGAGGTACACGAGGGATTTGGTACGAGGGGTTTATTGGATTCATAGTAAGGGGTATGTTCATTGTGATTTGAAGCCGGATAATGTGATGATGGTGGGGAATTGTGGGAGTGGTGGGGAGTTTAGGGCAAAGATTGGTGATTTAGGGTTAGCTAAGAGGGGGATGAGGAGTAATAAGAAGAGGAAGTTGGATCCTTATTTTAGGGGTACTGCGATGTATTTATCGCCTGAGGCAGCCGCGGATGGTGTACAAGAGTGTCCTTGTGATATTTGGGCACTTGGTTGTATAGTTATTGAGATGTTTACAGGGAAGCCTCCGTGGGATTGTACGCAAGATTTGGATGCTGATGAGCTTTTAGAAAGGATTGGTGAAGGACGTGAGAGTCCGAAAATTCCAGATGAGATTTCAGTTGAGGCAAAGAATTTTTTGAAGGGGTGTTTGGCACTGAAGCCTATGTATCGTCTGACAGCTGAAATGCTGTTGAATCACCCTTTTTTGGAGGGCTTGGTTGATGTTGATGAGTCTGAGGAATGCGAGCAGGTTTTGGATGTGAATGCGGATAGCTCGTTATTGTTGTTGTCTGAAGCTGAGGCTGATGAACTCGGTTGTTCCTCGTACTCTGAGGATGACAGCTTCGTATCAGAAGAAGAATCCGTTTCTTATTGTTCTGAAGAAGTATTAGATGGTGAACAGGTTATTGGGTTTTCTAAAGAAGGTACACTGAATATTCACGAGAGTTTGAATACTTCTAGCTCTAGATCCGATTCTGAATTCAATCATGCATTGAGTAAGCCAGTTCCAACAAGTACAAGACAGCAGTACCAGGGTGCATTCACAATTCCCACTGGTGCCTAGCAATGTTTAGGTAAGGCATGGAGTCAAAGATAGGCAAATGTGAATTATTTATCCTAGTGATTATTCACATGACCTCAGAAAGTATACAATTCACAACCCAACATGGTAACTTGATGATATCTTTGTTTCTAGGATATGATGTTGTTAAAATTCATTTATAGATACAGAGATTTATGTACTATGCTTTAAATTAGTACAATTATGTCATTTAAAGTAATCTTGGACACATAAATTCTTTTTCTTTCCTTTCTGGGGGTTCTGCAACTTTTACCTGAAATGTTCTGCACATTTGACTAGCTCTGCTCTTTCCAAATTTGGTATTCCAACTTTCCAGAGTAATATTTTGCAACTTTTGCATCATTATTATGGTCTGTATGTATTAAATATGTGCACTGGTAAGTGGTATCTATAGCTAGTTCTTCACTCTCCATTGTTATCAAACATCTATAAAGACAATTATGCACCCTTTGTGTTTGTTCTAGAACCATTTAAATTTGGAATCGTTTATTTGCTTGCATCTGCAATGCCGAGTATGAACTTACATCTTTTTTTAATCCCATTAAATGATTTAACTGTTATCATTGTGTTTCTTGTGATCCAAAGGTCACAAGATGATGTACACAGGTACCCTAACTCTTCTCCTCAACCTTATGTGGAGAGGATAATGCGATAATAGGTGCTAGCAAATTTTATGCAATTGAAATTTTGTTTCCTAAATGTGTACTTGCCTATGTACAAACTGGATTACTGTTTTAAACATTAGTGTATTCAGAGTGATCAAATTGTATCCTTTGGATTAAACTCTCCATTTCATTTACTTTCTGGTCATCAGCAGGAAGGGGTAAAGACAAGCTCCTTGGTATTAAGTATTCGTACGCTACAGCTTGACTGCTTGATTATTGTCATCCACTCTATTCCTCTGAAGGAGAGCAAACAGAAACAGAGTAACGGGGGATGGAATTTAATTATGAACAAATAAGCCTGGTAGCAATGTCATCACACATGCATTCCGTGTTCATCTTCCGTGTTCATCTTGAGGCACTCTTAAATCTAAGTCAATGATGTTACAGCCTTAATGTTAAAGTTCACTCATATCAATGCTACTTGCTAATTCTAGGGAGGTGCTGGATGGCAATGACCCGAAGAATCATAGTACTTGGATGAACAAATCGACTACTCTGTCTTCTATGTCTGAACTATGCAGAATCTGCATGCATCAGGTTTATTGATAGTCTCAGTTTTTGTCGAATGAAGTGAGGTAAGAATAGCACGAAGTTTGAACCAATTGTTGGTCAACTATGTTCGAACATCCTGTCATTCCTCCATTCCTTTCCCCTCGTCTCCTCATGCATCTCTTGCTTTCTTCATAAAATTCCTTTCCAGGTTCTCACCATTCCTTTTCTTTCAAGGGTATACAATTACAATCCTTGGGCCAAAAACCACTTTTCATATTTTCTGGCGTTTCATTTCTTTTCGTAAGTTCTCAATTTTTTTTGATAAAAAGAAATATATCTTCATTTTCATTTCCGTCTTCTTTAATTTTATATATTGGAAAGGGAATTTGTTTTTTCCCCAAGATTCTTTTTAAAAAAAATCTTATATGGAAACAATTCCCTTAGCTTTTGCTTTAGAAAAAGGAAAAAAATTCAAATATTTACTTACGACTATAATTAAAAAAAATTCATGCAGAGAAATTTAGTAGTTTCCTACAAAAAAAATATATTTTGTCGTGCAAAAAGAATGAGCCAAATATTCTCTTATTTTTCTTAGACGTGGTAATTAACGAAGACAAAAGTACATAATTTTAATTTAGTGCTATTTACGAGTTCCCTCATCGCGTACACAAAGTACATGATAATAATTAATTAAATTTAATAAAAACTTATAATTATATCCTTATATAATATAATATGCATAAGAGGGATCTTATCCAAATATTTGGTCTTGTACTACCAATGCAATGAGGACCGTTGGATCTTAAATTAAATAGATGATAGCCGTTTGATCTAAAATAAGGGAATATTCTATTTTCATAATCTAAACCTAAACTAAGTAGGTCTTCTAAATTGAATAGGGCAAGTAGGTATCCTAAATTGAATAAATTACTTAATACAAAATCCGTAAATATTTTTTCTCTTCAGTTTCTAGAAAATTTTACGTAAATAATACTTTTTAAATCATCACTGAATTAAAGAATATTTCGTGAGCTTCGTGTGGGTTGTAAAATCGTCAAAATCTGA
>PHNY01003391.1:2647-25767 GCA_003724115.2 Anethum foeniculum
CCTCTATGGCAATTTACTTGTCCTGTTTGACTTTTATGCGTATTTACCACATAGCTTCGTTTATTATTTTTAATTTTTTTTATAAATAAAAATTTTAATCTTAAACTTTTATTCATAAAAGAAAAATTTTAAAAATGATAAACGAAACTATGAGGTCAATGAATCTTAAAATACGCGTAAAAGTCAAAGGAGACAAGTAATTTGGGACCGTTGAGGGAGTTTTATAATAACAACTATTCTTTATGAAATGACAAATTACGGGCGACCTATTATTTTAATACTAAATACTACTCCCTCCTTCCCACGTTGCACGCATTTTGAGACTCTTATAGAGTGTAATTTCATAATTTTTAAAATTTTTTTTTCTGAATAAAATTTAATGTTTAAATTTTTAGTTAAAAAATAAAAAAAATTATGAAACTATATTTTAAATGAGTGTTAAAAGCGTGTCTAAAAGTAATATATAATATTAAATGAGGCAGGAGTAAGAATAAGTAGATTGTTAACAAGAATGTACCATCTTGGGTACTTTCCCGTTTTCACCAAAAAGAAGCTAACAAGCATCATTTGCTTTTTTACCCAAACGCTCTCTTCCGGTTCAGGCTTCTGTGTTATCCAAATAAGCGGTTTTGTTCAGGCTTCTGTGTTATCCAAATAAGCGGTTTTGAAAGTTTGCCCAAACAGGCACTATAATTTCTTCAATGTACAGCTAGACTTGCACAATACTTACACAATTAGGTTCCTACTTGAAAATTTGATGTTGTATTAAAACAACTTCAACTTGCAAAAAGAACTTAACTTTGCCAATTCCTATACTTCCATTTAATCTGACACTAAATTACTTTATACTTGGGCAGGATAGATTCAGCAAAGGAGACCCTAAAATAAAATCACATAGCCGTCAAAGGTCTAGTTAAAGATTCTGCTATTTCGATTGCAGCTACTTAAGAGCACCTCCATTCCATATGTAAAATACAGTTTATATAAGATTTCATCAGCTAACAAATGTCCTGTCTCAAGGATAGTAACTTAAATGCCAACTCAAATACCCGATACCTTCAACCTCCTATTTCCCATAATAGATATCATATCACAAATTTTTACCTTACTATGACTAGACGCGGCCATCTTGCAAAACCAAAACTCACACGTCCTAAGCCAATTAACTTAATATGCACAAGAATCTCACATACACCAATATTTCAACAAGAATAATCACAAGACAGGACTTCAAGAATCATAAACTTACTAGTCATAGATCCACTTCAACATCAATGGAGTCAAAATTATTTATTATACTGTTGTAAAGTTGGAAACAATACATATGACGGCCAACCTTCAACAGCATTGTAAACTAAATATTTCAAACAGATAAAGATATGGCCTATGCGGTCCTACAAAATGCATGGAGAAAACCTTAAGGAATTTTCATTTTTGTTCACTGGGTACCATCATTCTAATGGAAGAAAGGAAAAATATTTAAGATATGTTTTATACATAAATAAAAAGACACCAAGATAGAAGACTTGTCACTCAGTCATCAAATACTGTCTTCTTTCCTGCATTGTCGAAAATTGATATAAATGAGCATTAAGGGGTGTAGAGCTGTCAAAAATGGAGAATAACGTTTACGGGGGAGCAACATACCTGTACCAACTGTAGCCATGCTAGGTCTTGTGGGTCCTCCACGTCCTCTACCCCGAGACCTTCCTCGGTCACCTCGCCCACCTCGTTCACCTCTAGATCTATCACCACCACGAATGCCAGACCTATCGCCGCTACTTCTATTACCGAACCGACTGCTACTTTCACCTCCAGTGTCAACTCCACTGTCACCTCTTGGCTTTGCCTCTTTCACGCTCAAGTAACTCTCTCCAAATTCAGATCCATCAAGTTCCAAAGCATTGTTGAAAGCATCAGTGTCCGTGAAATCCATATAGGCAATCCTGTTAAATGGAAAAGAATGATCATCATTGCATGAGTCTGTATACACATCAATAATTTGTTTTGGCATGTCCTGGAAATTTTATACATATTTGGTAAGAATATTAAAATGCATTGACAGTTAAGAACCTAATATGTAGCAACTAAGACAACTAAGACGGTAAAAAATAAAAAGAGCAAAATAAATTTACGAAGTCAAGAATCAAATTTACAAACCCTTTCACGGCACCACTATCATAATGTTTTGGAACTGAGATTCTAGAAATATCACCACAAGTTTCAAAATGTTTTCTTAGTGCACTCCGGACCTGCCATACAAAATGTATTAGTTCAAGCTAATGACTCAAAAAGAAAACCGCATTTTGGGTGAAAATAAGAAGGTAAAAACATACATTGTTCTCATCACCACTTGTGTCAAAACCTCGTATAAATATTGTATGCACTTGAGTTCTTCTTCCCTCTTGATAAGAGTTCTTATTGCTAATATATGACCATGAAATATAACGAGTTTAGTCCCAAAATTAAAAATCATAGCACCAAAATAATGATAACAAATGTCTGAGAGATAAATATACACGCTGCTTGGAGTGTAAGCACCCCTTTCCCGAGCAAAATCAAGTTTAATCGGTCGGCCTGCTAAATTTTGACCATTTAACTCCATTGCCTGCAATTAGTTTAAGTTAAAAGGCGTCAATTATAATATAGTTCAAGTCATCAACTGCTACTATTAATTCTCAAATACTGCAGGTTTCCATTCCAGATTATTTGCATACATGATTATTGTGTTCACTATCAGTCTCAGTTTATGATGGCTCCAAACAGCTTAACACATGTGCAATGTTTTTATTATAGACATATCGTTATCAATTACTACCCACCTGTTAAACAAAAATTAATATCACAAATACGTCACAAATGCTGAAGTTGACACTTGTCATGAGTAGCTGGACCAATAAAAAGTTAACAAAAATCTTATATTCTTATTACATGTTTACTAGCATTAAGTAATTGTACAAAATACTGACACGCATAGAGCCATATGTTCTGTACATCGAACTAAAGTTTTCATGAAGTTGACTTCGAAAATATATCTATAATCATTTTACAAGCAACAATATCAGATTCAAATGCCTTAGAAATAATAAATTCAGCATAAAGGTAGAAGATATTATCAATGTAAAACAACGCATACCGCTTGAGCTGCCTCAAATGTGGCAAATTCAACATGCCCAAAACCCCTAAAATTTCCATTTCCATCCAAGGAAAAACGGATGTCAGCAACTTCACCAACGTCTTTAAAGAAAGCCTCGCTGTTAAGGTATATTGTGTCAGACAATAAATATGGGCATGTAGGAAAACTCGCAGATGAAATACATACACATCGGCTTGTTGGATAGAGAATGATAAATTCCCAACAAAAAGGGTTTTGGTCCTTGTGGCTTCAACTTGTGAACCGCGCGGGGTTTGAGGCTGCAGCGCATAGGACATTCATTTTCAGCATATGTTACCAACACTGCAAACGGATATGGGAAAACACAAAAATTAAAAGATTAGCTTACAGCTTTCTTAGTCTCTGTCTTAACAGATTCAGCATCCACCATGACTACATCAGCATCCTGTTCACAACAATATTTCTAGAAACTATTAATCTTGCAGTCAGGTAATAGTTCTCTAAAACTTGATAGCTATATATGTAAAAAACTTAAACAGATTCTTTCTATTACATATTGAAAATTTGGCCTTTACATTTTTTTTTGGAGTCTTCAGAACTTTTTTCTTTTCTTCCTTGGAAGCCTCATCATCTGAATCATCTTCCTTAGAGCTGCTCTCCTTTCCGATAGATTTCAAAACAGTTGGCTACAAAGCATAGCAGATGTTCAATGAAATATATTATGATGTAGCATACATAAAATTTTACTGCTATGTTTCTACCTGAACTTTCACCTTTTTCTTCTTAGGCTCCTCCTCACTTTCTGAAGAGCTATCTTCCTCATTGTCAACTTCTTTAGTGCTTAACTTCTGCAGTTGAAAAAATGGAAAAGGAACCGATTAAATAAATTTTTTAAGATGAATGAAACTAAGAAGCATACCGTACAAAAAATGATGAACCGAGTCGGTAACCTATTGTTTATTGATAAAGTGATAGAAAAGAGTTGTGTGGCTTGGGAAGAGAGGGAAAGGGAATATACCTTTTTGCTTGCAGTTGTTGAGGAAGGCCTTTTTGACAGAGCTGCATTAGGTACAGGAGACTGCAAAATCATGGTGACCAAATCGTATAATAACTCGTTAAGATAAGATGGTGCATTATAACAGTTTCTACTGCTTAAAATATTCTATCACTGGGTAGTGTAAGACATGTTTAAAGGAATGACAAATTTTCTGACAATTTATTATACTTTCATTTTCCCTTTTCTTTGCCGGTGAGTAGTGTGAAACATAAACTTTTTGAAAGAAAATTCTGCTGTACAGTTCACGTATTTCCTAGTCTTATACTCATCAGATAAATTGAACACTGAAAGGCTATATACATAGTCTAAATTCCGAGAGAAATGGCCGAAAACAAAATGCTTTGTAGAGCAACTAAGCAGGTTTCTGTTAATAAGAGATACAAGGGTATACAATCCACACAAGTCACTTACTATATAAAAAAGAAAAGAAAGATAACCCCGATTTAGATAAACTTATTGACTGTTGCACTCACATCATCATCTGAGCTACTGCTATCATCTGAGTCAGAGTCATCACTTGACTCATCTTTCTTTTTAGTTGTAACAGTGCCTTTCTTAGAGACAGCTTCTACAGGGACCTGTTTCACCAAAGCCTTGACTTTAAGTTCCTACAGTATCAGGACAGTGGACACCCACAGAAATATTTTCATAGGATGTAATCCAGAAAAAGAAACAGTAGCAACTTTGTAAACATTAATTAGGACCAGTACCAGATAATTTAGTGGCATAATTATTAGACCCACTCAAGAATACCAAATAAATTAAAATACTGGGCTAATCGTCATACTTGAAGAGAATAGAACCTTGAACTACTAACCAACCACCTTGCCTTAACGCCTTGGTGGCAGTGTTGTACAAAAAATAATTGCCAAACTAAACAGAACCTTTAATATTTTACACAGTTAGACTCACATCATCATCCGATTCGCTGTTATCTTCTGAATCAGATTCATCGCTAGACACATCCATCTTCTTGGCAGCAGGCTTAACCTGAACTCGTGAAATACATATGTATTTAGTCTAATATAACCGTATTTATCAAATACAACTAACTGCTAAAAAAATAATAAAAACATACATTTGGTTCATCCTCTGACGAGGAATCTTCCTCTGAGGAGGTACTGGACTCCTCTTTCTTACTCTGCTTGGTCTGACTTTTCAATTTTTGTTGGGCAATCTTTGGCACAGGTTGCTTAGCAGCAAGCTTAACCTAAAAATTTAGGAAATAAATTAATAAATTAATTAAATCTCAAAAAAACACATGTATAAAATCCATGATACTGTAGTCTATAGAACAGATAAGGATGCTTCTAGTAATAGAAGTGATACCTTTGGTTCGTCCTCGGATGAAGAATCATCCTCAGAGGATGAACTAGATCCCTGCTTGTTACTCTTACTCTCAATTTTTGGCTTTGCAGATGGCCTGGCAGCAGGCTTAACCTGAAATCGTGAAATACATATGTATTTAGTCTAACATAACATAATTATCCAATTCAACTAACCGTTAAGAAAATTAAAAACATACATTTGGTTCATCCTCTGACGAGAAATCTTCCTCTGAGGAGGAACTGGACTCCTCTTTTTTACTCCGCTTGGAAAGACTTTCTATTTTTTGTTGTGCGATCTTTGGCACAGGTTTCTTAGAAGCAAGCTTAACCTAAAAATTCATAAAACAAACAAATATTAAATCTCAAAAAACACATAGACAAAATCTATGCGACTACAGTCTATGGACAAATAAGGATGCTTCTAGTAATACAAGCCATGCCTTTGGTTCGTCCTCGGATGAAGAATCATCCTCGGAGGTTGAACTAGATTCCTGCTTGTTACTCTTAGTCTCAACATTTGGCTTTGCAGATTGCCTGGCAGCAGGCTTAACCTGAACTCGTGAAATACATATGTATTTAGTCTAATATACCATATTTATCAAATTCAACTAACCGTTAAAAAAAAAAATATTAAAACATACATTTGGTTCATCCTCTGATGAGGAATCTTCATCTGAGGAGGTACTGGACTCCTCTTTCTTACTCTGCTTGGTCTGACTTTCCACTTTTTGTTGTGCAATCTTCAGCACAGGTTGCTTAGCAGCAAGCTTAACCTAAAAATTTATGAAACAAAAAAATAAATTAATTAAATCTCAAAAAACACATGTATAAAATCCATGATGATGATACTATAGTCTACAGAACAGATAAGGATGCTTCTAGCAATAGAAGTCATACCTTTGGTTCGTCCTCCGATGAAGAATCATCCTCTGAGGATGAACTAGATTCCTTCTTGTTACTCTTACTCTCAATTTTTGGCTTTGCAGATGGCCTGGCAGCAGGCTTAACCTGAAATCATGAAAAACATATGTATTTAGAGTAACATAACATAATTATCCAATTCCACTAACCGTTAAAAAAATTAAAAACATACATTTGGTTCATCCCCTGACGAGGAATCTTCCTCTGAGGAGGTACTGGACTCATCTTTATTACTGTGCTTGGAAAGACTTTCTATATTTTGTTGTGCGAACTTTGGCACAGGTTTCTTAGCAGCAAGCTGAACCTAAAATTCATAAAACAAACAAATATTAAATCTCAAAAAACACTTACGCAAAATCCATGATAATACAGTCTATGGTCAAATAAGGATGCTTCTAGTAATAGAAGTCATACCTTTGATTCGTCCCCGGATGAAGAATCATCCTCGGAGGTTGAACTAGATTCCTGCTTTTTACTCTTAGTCTCAATTTTTGGCTTTGCAGATGGCCTGGCAGCAGGCTTAACCTGAAATCGTGGAATACATATGTATTTAGTCTAAACATAACATAATTATCATATTCAACTAACAATTAAAAAAATTCAAAACATACATTTGGTTCATCCTCTGACGATGAATCTTCTGAGGAGGAGGTACTGGACTCCTCCTTACTCTGCTTGGACAGACTTCCTATTTTTTGTTGTGCTATATTTGGCACAGGTTTCTTAGGAGCAAGCTGAACCTAAAATCATAAAACAGAAATATTAAATCTCAAAAAACACATACACAAAATTCATGATACTCAAATCTATGGACAAATAAGGATGCTTCTAGTAATAGAAGTCATACCTTTGGTTCGTCCTCGGATGAAGAATCATCCTCGGAGGTTGAACTAGATTCCTGCTTGTTAGTCTTAGTCTCAATTTTTGGCTTTGCAGATGGCCTGGCAGCAGGCTTAACCTGAAATCGTGAAATACATATGTATTTAGTCTAACATAACACAATTATCCATTCAACTAACCATTAAAAAAATTCAAAACATACATTTGGTTCATTCTCTGATGAGGAATCTTCTTCTGAGGAGGTACTGGACTCCTCCTTACTCTGCCTGGACAGACTTCCTATTTTTTGTTGTGCGATCGTTGGCACAGGTTTCTCAGTAGCAAGCTGAACCTAAAAATTCATAAAACAAAGAAATATTAAATCTCAAAAAACACATACACAAAATTCATGATACTTCAGTCTATGGACAAATAAGGATGCTTCTAGTAATAGAAGTCATACCTTTGGTTCGTCCTCGGATGAAGAATCATCCTCGGAGGTTGAACTAGATTCCTGCTTGTTACTCTTAGTCTCAATTTTTGGCTTTGCAGATGGCCTGCCAGCAGGCTTAACCTGAAATCCGTGAAATACATATGTATTTAGTCTAACATAACACAATTATCCAGTTCAACTAACCATTAAAAAAATTCAAAACATACATTTAGTTCATCTTCTGACAAGGAATCTTCTTCTGAGGAGGTACTGGACTCCTTACTCTGCTTGGACAGACTTCTTATTTTTTGTTGTGCGATCTTTAGCACAGGTTTCTTAGCAGCAAGCTGAACCTCAAAATTCATAAAACAAAGAAATATTAAATCTCAAAAAACCCATACATAGAATTCATGATACTTCAGTCTATGGACAAATAAGGATGCTTCTAGTAATAGAAGTCACACCTTTGGTTCTTCCTCGGATGAAGAATCATCCTCGGAGGTTGAACTAGATTCCTGCTTGTTACTCTTAGTCTCAATTTTTGGCTTTGCAGATGGCCTGGCAGCAAGCTTAACCTGAAATAGTGAAATACATATGTATTTAGTCTAACATAACACAATTATCCAATTCAACTAACCATTAAAAAAATTAAAAACATACATTTGGTTCATCCTCTGATGAGGAATCTTCTTCTGAGGAGGTACTGGACTCCTCCTTCTTACTCTGCTTGGACAGACTTCCTATTTCTTGTTGTGCGATCTTTAGCACAGGTTTCTTAGCAGCAAGCTTAACCTATAAATTCATAACAAACAAATGTTAAATCTCAAAAAACACATGCACAAAATCCATGATACTACAGTCTATGGACAAATAAGTATGCTTCTAGTAATTGAAGTTATACCTTTGGTTCATCCTCGGATGAAGAATCATCCTTGGAGGTTGAACTAGATTCCTGCTTGTTACTCTTAGTCCCAATTTTTGGCTTTGCAGATTGCCTGGCAGCAGGCTTATCCTGAACTCGTAAGATACATATGTATTTAAACTATACCATAATTATCAAATTCAACGAAGAGTTAATAAAAATTAAAAAATTACATTTGGTTCATCCTCTGATGAGGAATCTTCCTCTGAGGAGATACTGGACTCCTCCTTACGCTGCTTAGTGTTACGTTCTAGTTTTTGTTGTGCAATCTTTGGTAAAGGTTGCTTGGCAACAGGCTTAACCTAAAATTTCATGATACAAGCATATATTTAAATCTAAAAAAACACATATATAAAATCCATGATACCGTATGCTGTGAGAATTTAAAATTATACCTTAGGTTCGTCCTCAGGTGAAGAATCATCCTCCGAGGAACTGGATTCCACATTCTTACTCCTCTTAGTCTTACTTACATTTTCCTGTTGTGAAGTCTTTGGCACAGGTTTTTTGGCAGCAGGCTTATCATAGATTCACGAAAAAGACAAGCACTAAATCTCATAGAACGGAAAAATGACTCCAAGAATATCATAAACAACACTTACACGATAGATAAAAGGATAAAGAGCATACCTCGTACTCTTCATCTGATGACGAAGAACTAGATGCCTTCCTTTTACTTTTCCTAACAGTTCTATTTTCAATTATTGTTTTAACCGTCTCACTCTTCAACACAGTTTCCTCTTTCTTCGGCTTTTTGGTAACCACTTGCTTCTCTAGAGCGTCTTCAGCTTCTCGCTTAACTAGTGAATTATCAAATCATAATTCAATAATAATTTGTGCAACCACATCAATAACTCAAACTTTTGAAATCACAAATTTAGCTCAAGCATATAAATATATAGATTTATACCTTTCTTCGTTTTTTTCGAATTCGAAGCCACTAACGCTGAAGCTGCGTCCGCCTGATGATTATAATCAAAGCATAAATATTCACACGCAGATAAATTATCACCGTAAATTTATGACCACTATATACACATATGTACACGTAAATTTATCATATTTTACAGAAAAAAACGATAATAATATTGATAACAAATCATCATGATCAGGTCAAAATATAAATCACACTACTGCATACACAGAACATAGATATATACATAGACACACAAGCAAATGCAAAAATATCTGTGGACAAAAAAATATGTACAATAATATATTTGAATGAATAAATTGAGTAAAATAAAGGCCAAGAACAGAACAGAGGAAATCACATACTTTAGAGGATGAATTTTTGGTAGATTTCCCCATTTTAGGAGTTGATTTGCAGTGTTTAGAAAAAAGGATGGTTTTAGGGTTTAAGTAGAAGAGATGATGAGATTATTTATAGAGATTAGGGACGGAAGGGAATGATCTCTCATAATCTCAGTGCCGCATGATCTCTCATAATCTCAGTGCCGCGCGGTGGCTTCTTACAAGCATTGCTCTGTCACGTGAGAATTATAACATTTCTTTTTTTATAATTTTAAGTACATATCATTTTAGAGAAATTATCAAAAATACTATATTTTCTAAGTTTTTTTTTTTTTGGCAATTTTACTATGTTCTGAAAATATTTGCAAAAATACGGTGCAATCAAAATCAACCAGATATGCAATTAGTTGCACTGAGTTTTTTGGTTGCATTTGAAGTTGATTTTGGTTGCTTGGGTTCGCAGACCGGCTAAATTGCATCTGGTTGAATCGAGTTGCAGAAAAACGGTATTTTTGCAAAAAAAAAAAGTATTTTCACAAATTTTTTAAAAAAGTGATAGTATTTTTGCAAAAATATTTTTGAGCTTGGGTATTTTTCAAAAAAACCCATCATTTTAATGGTCGGTAATATTAGTCTTTCTTTGCAAGTTTTTGACTCTATTTTAATTCATTTTAAATTTTGTTTTTTTTCATGATATTAAGTATATTATAAAATTATAATTTTTTAATTTATTGTGTAAAAAATTATTTGAGATTCATCCAAATATTATAATTCTATAAATTTTCATTTCTCATATTTATTTGTTCGAGTAGATATTATTTAATCACTTTTAACAAGTATTTTTCTAAAGGATTATAATTGTCTTGTTAGTAAGCTTAAGAAAAATTAAAGGATAATAGTTGAAATTCATAATTATACCTCCAGTCGGTTCGGACCTCCACTTAAACAAGAGATAAGATAATTTAAAATTTAAAAAATTATAATATCATCGTAAACTTAAAACTTCAACACAAACTTAGATAAGATAATTAAAGGATTATAATTCATACTATTACTAATAATGAAATTATTATATATGAATAATCATTTGGGACCGTATTTATTTTGAGGGATTATAATCGCAGCAATCGGATTATTATCGGTGGAATATAATCCTATCATTATTAGTTATAAAGAATTACATTATCATATTCCATATATACTTTTCAAATGACACGTGACATGTTTTTATTTGTGAACTGTTGTGCAATGCATGCCTACTGTAACAAGACTAAGTCACATTGACAATCTCAAGAATTTGTTGACTTGTAGTGATTTAGTAATTTGCATTTGTATTTCTTGAGTCTATAAAAATTGATTAGAAGACTAGACTAGGATATTTTTCTATGGACAACTATCAAGCTAAAGAATAAAACTCTGAAAGAAGATCAAGTCTGATCATGCCTCAGAATGAAGATATAAAGCTTGGAGAAGAATAATGTTGTAGATTGAAAAATGTTCCAAGTCAAATGTCGACAAGTCACAGATCAAGTTATACCGAGAACTGTTTGTGCTTATAGAGAAGTCTATCGAGAAGGCAAGCCTATAGAGAAGTCTATCGAGAAGGCAATCTTATAGAAAAGTCTATCGCAAAGTCAACATGTAGAGAAGTCTGTCGCAAAGTCAGCCTATAGAGAAGTCTGTCGCGAAGTCAGTGTATAGAGATATCTATCGCGATGTCAACTTATAGAGATATCTATTGCGAAGCCAATGCTATAGAGAAGGATATCGCGATAGAAGCTGCAGAAATCTATATTGACAAGTCACATCTCTACAAGTGAATATTGACAAGTCTCTATCACGACAAGGACATCTCTACAAGTGTTCAGTACTTAGAAGATTTCGACAACAGTTCCATTTGGAGAATACAAATATAATGAAGATTCAAATCCACAGTCAACAAACCATTTTATCTGTAAAATGGAAAGTCTACAATTTACAGCTTGAAGAGTGCAAGATCAAAGGCCAAGATTAACTGGACAAAGGTTGTAGCAGACCTGCAAGATAGTCTGTAGATATGCAGCACTGAATATAGAAACAGACAAAATGTCTTTAGAAAATATGTCTATCCATTTTGGTGCAATCTATGTATACTATGCATGTTAGTCTATACAACATGACACAGAACCTTTGTCTAGATAAAAAAGTTGGAATATAGAAAATAGATAGATCTTGTATTTCTTTTGAGTAGAAGCTAAGTTGTTAAACATTCAAAAACTTAGATTTGTAGCACAACCCAATTGATTTTGAAATAAAATCAAGTGAGTTTTGATAACTGTTTATTTCTTGTAGTATACATTAGAACTAGTTATCACTGCAAATATACTTAAGCATTAAAGCTCAAACAACCTACTACATACAACTTGGTTTATTTGAACTAACAAAAATAGTTTGAAAGAAAATCAAGAAATGGACATTCACCCCCCATCTGTGTGCATTTCATACCTAACATGAACTCATATTTATACACAAGAGGCTCATCTCATTTGTGATACAATAAAACTGTTTTGGGGACTCTAGCATTTTTCTTTTTTTAAATGCTTATTTTGAAGGATAATCATGAGATTCTACTACGGATTATAATACCTCCACTTACACTGTGCTCCCCGAGCTTTTTAGGAAAGAAGAGAAAAGAAGTGAGTAGAAGAGAAGATTGATTAATAAATTTTCTCTCTTAAATTTTTGATGGAGAGAATAGAAAGTTTGGACATAAAAATAGTTAAATAAATTATTTTGTGAGACAATCCCTCTCAATAATTTTAAGAAAGTTTTGTTAAGAAAGTGGGTAGAATTTTCTCTCATGATCATTTCCGTTCTCTCTTGTAAAAACTTGGGAGCACGCTTAGAGAAGTAAATTTCAATTTTTTTTCTTTTTTTTCCCCTCTCATTTACAACTCTAGAGCACAGCGTTAGAGAACTCTAGAGCACAATGTTAGAGAGTAACTACTCAAATTGCTTAGTTCCTTATCATAAATAATAATGGTGTAATGATTATCTGACATGAAGTTATTATAATTCTACACGAAAATGACTATACTTCAATCTTATTAAAAAATAATCTTTAATCTGGTGATGATAAAGGTGAAAATTGTTATGTTATAAAATTTATGAATTGTATTGCTTTCTGGTTCTAAATTTTGAAGACGGATATTATTTTGTATATAAATAAATAAAATTTATAAATAGTATTATTCTTTAAATTTTACTGGCGAACGAAATAGTATTATTTTGAGAAATTATTTGATAGAATAATAATACAATATTATCATTATAGTACTATTACTGCTAAATTTATAAGTCGGATAACTTAAATTGTAAGCGTTTATATTTTGTCGTACGATATTATGAGTTCGATTTTTGCTTACTTTCCGAATGTATTTGTTAAAATAAATACTAATCGTAAGATATATAAGCTTAATTATTAAAAAAATATAATTAAAGAAGTGTAGGATCAAGTACTAAATACTACCGCAGGATTATAAATTGAAGGTGACAACACGTCCTAGTGGTATGTACTGTAATTTTTTCTTCAAATTAAATCTGATACGTTATATACACACACACACACACACAAATTATATATTATTATTAAAAATGACCAATAATCCTGCGATACGTGTTCGTTTAATTTTTTTTTAAATAATATTTCGCTCCTTGATATTTTCCTAACTATTCATATACATAAATAATTCTCTCCAATCTGTTTTGTAGTCAATAATTTTTTAAGTAAATGAACGTTTCCTTGAATTTGTGGAACAGTTAAATTTAGATATTTGTTGAACTTTTCCCTGTACTAGGGCTTTTTGCCCGCGCTAGCCGAAAATTTAGTAATTTGTTAAAATTAAACACTAATAATAATTTTTATTTTATAAAAATTTATTTTAAAATATATATTAACCACGTTTATAAATATCTTTTCTATACGCTCAAACATTTCATGTGCTCTTTTTACCACTTCTCTATATTCTCCGCTCACATGAATTACATATGTTATATTACATATTCTCATCCCACTTTAAACTCAATTATTGTATTACATAATGTAACAACTTCTCGGCATCGTCTTGCGGCGACACCTTGACTCATTAAAAAAAGTAAAATGATTATTTTTATAATATACATCATGATTTCCAATAATATTACAGTACTAATAATATCGGAAAATAGGATCGTTCCAACTTCTATTAAATTTTAATATCACAACACTAATTAATGATGATAATTATTTTATTTATGATCAATTTGTAGTGATTCCACCTCTCAAGTCATTTTCGAGTGTATAGTCTAAAAATTTTCTCGTAGTTAAAATCTCAAAACTTTGTATTATGCAAATTAACATAATATTTTAAAATTAAGTCATACGTAATTTGAAAATTTTGACGTGTATAATTTCTATGATTCTGAATCTATAAATTTTTCTAAATATTCAAAATAATTAGGAAATTCATGATTTGCTTTGTCTAGCAACCACGATCATAAGATACAATCAAAAGTAGCCATAAGAATCCATAGTTTAACATTGCAAGTTGCTGTTGATGTGCAGGAGAATGCGGCACCATGTTGGACTGCGAGTTGTGTGGTGCAAAATAATGCGTAACCCCTCAAAATGCTTACGTACCCCATGTATATAGGGATCAAGTCAACATAGTTCTAGTTGATCTCTAATTTATCTCCAATTCTATGGGAGCAAGTCATTATGTTTATATCAACATCTCCCTTGCGGTTGTAGAGTCCTAATACGAGTGAATGTTTGATTACAAGATAAATATATATCCGAGATTACATGATATATTATGAAAATTATTTAATATCACCATGGACCGTTGACTGTTATAAACATAATCAACGTTCATTGATTGTTTGTGTATTAAGATATCTCCTTATTAATAAGTACCAATACAATTATATATCAACGTATATCGATTGTGTTAAACCATCCTTCATTAATCAACGATTTCTAATCTTTAATATTTTCATTGATTAATTATAACCAACAAATACCTAGTATTTATTATAACATTTAGTTTTGAAAAATACTCAAGTTAAATAATTGTTTAAATTCGTTAATTTTCAATCAACAATCTTTGTTAACAAGAATTATGGTCACGAGTAAAAGTAATGGCACTAACTATATAATCAACAACCATTGACTACTCAATGATCGTGGAACAATGTTCAACAGTCATTTGAGAGCTCTCGAGGATGATGTTTCAAGCCCTCTAAGGGGAAATAGGGAATTAGTTGGAGACTCAAAGATGTTCCCATTAGCCAATAAAGCTTCAACTATCAATGATGATATCGTTACTTTGTGTCCAATAATTACATCATTCACAAGCCTAAAGACTCTGATCATCATTATGACATTATCAAAGAAAATGATCATCATGGCTTAGCTATCTCACGTGCTCACCTAGATTGTGGTTTAATTTTTCTCATCCATCCATTCATTCAAAAAATTATTTATGAGGCTGGGGTTGGTCTTAGTCAGATGCATCACAACTGTGGAAGGATAAAAAACTACACTGGCATGCATAACATGTCAACTGTCATCGTTAATGCCAAAAAAAGGGTCGATACAACAATTCTGTTATTGTTTCATATGAGCTCCCAATTTTTATGTTATACCAATACAATTGCAATTAAAGTAGCAGTACATTATCTGAATATCTATACTCCAATCTAAGCACTATTGTTACATGCTGCAACCTGGTTAAGAGCATTATCCATTGCAAATCAATTTTCCTTGTATATTCTTAAAGAGACTGCCAACTCCTTCAGATTATTATAAAGGTCAAGATATTAGCCTCGTAGGAGAAACATGTGGAGACTATACATCTAATAATAAGTATAACCAATTATAGAACTACTAATTAACATGCGAGTAGATTATAATTTTGACAAATAATAATTGATATTATTAGATACATATATGGCGTCGATGAGTATTTTGGAATCAAGAGGATAAATAAAAATTTGAATTTTGAAAAATTGATTGTGAAAGGTGATGAATCAGGAATATATTGATTTCACGTGTAAATATGATCAATTTGATACTGGGTTATCAAGTGGGTAACTTTTAACTAACATGTTGCTATAATCATGGAGCGGTTTAGGTTTATAGATTGGCATGATAGTTTAGTGCTCCATAAGTATGTGTATAATATAAAGTTTTATTTTAAAAATAATAGAAAGTGGGTCATGGATCTTACCCATTGGGTAAATTGCTATATGGGCAACAGTAGCCTTTAAGAAAATATAAAATATAGATTCTTCCTTTATTAATTTTTCTGGATTTAAATTTTTAAATATTAATTTTACAGTATAGTTAATTATTAACATTAACTACAAAATAAATTATTATTAATTCTTGGATAGAGTTTTTTATATGTAGATAGTTAACAATCTAATTACATGATTATTTAACAGGGTTCTAAATTCGGAATGTGGTTCAAAATACTAATTTTTAATTTTAAAAAAAATCAAAATCGTCGACGGTTTCATCCAAATATATCAAATTGATCACTCACATAGAAAATGACTTAATTTAGTCACTAATTTGAAAATTTGTATATTAAAGATTTAAAACTTTGTATTAGTTTAGTCATTATCAGATTAATTTTTTATACAAATTTTCAAATCAGTAACTAACTTAAGTCATTTTTAAAATTAGTGATTAATTTGATATATTTGAATAAAATGATGATGATTTTGATATTTATCCCATTTAGCTTTTAATATTTTATGAAGAAAACTATTAATTAGGATGTTTTATCTAGACTTCTCGGCAGAGGTATGGAGAGAGTTCCTTTTCTACACTACACCATATATGACCTATCGCAACCCCCACCGGAGAAATGTTACCCCAATATGTTACCTTAGCTATGCTACTTATAGGCTAGTATAACATTGTGTTTTTTATGTTACCTTAGCCCAAAAAGTGATGTTGCATTAGTTAGAAAGTGTTGTAACTTGCAGCATACTTGTAAAAGTGTTAGCTTAGAGTATTAAATTATAAATATAATATTTTTTTAATTTAAATTATTTTTACATGAACATAAGTTGATTTAAAAATTGAATAAATAAGATATATGATGATATACGAATTTTATACATAATGAAATTTTAAAAATTTGAAATTGGAATTTTTAAAGTAATAGAATAATAAAAATTGAAATATGAAATTTAAAAGTAATAAAAGTAAAAAAACAGTATAAATTCCACACATTTTGATATTAGCACTGATATATAAGTTTCAAAAATTAAAAATATAATTTAGCAAAAAAATTAAAAAAATTAAAAAAATGTAAATATACAAATTATAAAAGAAATAAAATACATATAAGTATTTAGTTTTTTTCTAAACTAATTATTTGAATTTTGTTATTAAAATAATAAATTATAAATATTTGTATCTTATTGGATTCATCAGACCCATAAAATTTAGGATGAAGCGGGCAAAAATTTGGCTAACAGCCGCCCAAATTTTCAGAAATTTTGAAACTTTCATACACTAATACACCCACAGGCTCACTCCACTTTATCACAATTCATTCATTCTGGCTTTCTCTCTCAATACCCTCTCTCTAGCTAATCTCTCTCCAGCCACCACTATCAATCTATAGTAAGTAGTTAGGGATTGGCATTTTTAATTAGGGCTCAATTGAACTGGGTTGAGGATTCGGTTCTTTAGTTAGGTCTTTGATTCTTCTTCAAATTTCAATTACTTACACATAATCTCTCTATCTCTCTTTGTTTAAGGTATTAATTTTTGGGTTTGCTCTTCCAAGGCTTTGTTTTAAGGTATTTTTGAATTTAGGGCTTTATTTTAAGGTGTTCATGTTCGTGTTTATTTACACTCAGTGTTCTTCGTTTTATATAATTTATTGGCTTTCATTGGTCGGTGCATCTAGTTTTTTTTTTTAAATTTCGATTTTTAATTTTAATGTTGGTGTGAAATTGCAATACTCTGTTTTTGTGTGTAATGTGTTATGTAATCTCTATCTCTGTCTCTCTCTATCTCCCTTTGTGTATGTGCTTGTGCCCTTGTGTATGTTTGTGTATGTGTGTGCCGTTATGTGTTTTTGTATATGTTTGTGTGTGTATTTGAAAGTTCTTTATGCGTGTATTTGTTTGTGTGTGCTTGTGAGATTAGTTTCTCCGTATGTTTTTGTTTCTGAATTTCTTTATGTAGATTTTAGATCTTTGAGTTCATTGAATTGCACTTTGTTATTCACTGGTTACTAAGAAAAATAGATTATATCGGTCAATGGTGCATGCTGATGGGTATATATATCAGACATTTGACTTGTTGAGACAGAATGGGTTTCAGGCATTTCTGGCCAAAACCCACCATGACTGCGTGGAAAATTATTGCTCTTTATGGAGCACATGAGGCTGCACTTCAGTTGTGGCTACCTGGAAAGAGAGTCGAAGGACCAATTTCTGCTATTCGTAATAGGCATGTCTACAAGGTAGATGAACAGGAGATTCAGCAATGTATTTGATTTCTTTTCCAATGCATTAGTAACTAGTAGCCATGCATCTATATTTGTACTTTTGTATATACCAAAAAATAATAATTGCATTTGCTACTGAAATGGATTAGACAATTATACAAATACACCATAATGCTAACCAAATTTGATTTCATTTAGCTGACGTGTTTGGATGTCTATCTGTTTTGTTTTTTGTTTATTGTAGGTGAATGGCATGGAAGTGTATGCAGTGACATTAATTACTTACCTTAGCCTTTGGTAGTAAGAGTTTTTCACTTGTTCGTGTATCTAAATGATTAAGAAAACAAGGATTTGTATAGAGGAGGTCTCAAGTTACAAACTTTTACTCTATATAAATATTTAGTGACCTGGTGCGTGGTCTACTGTTTTAGTGTTTTCGGGGATATATAGATCATTGTTGGCTGGTCTAAATATATATGGACCCTTGGAAACAAGAGTTGCAAAAGTTGTGGATTGTTATGTATCTTCTTGGACTTGCAGGAGAAAGTTGCCATTGTTTTTTTTTGTCTATAACTTTTATACATTTGTATTCATGTGAGAGGGCTTAGTATTGTCATCTTATTTGGTTCTTCTCCTATAATAGTAACAAACCATATGCAAGGGACAAGTTGATAAAGCATGTGATATTATGTGGTTTAGACAGTTGCAACTAGGATTCTAACATGTCAGGCTTTTGGGATGTTATGTATTTACTCTATAGTATTTCAGTTATTTTTCATGGACACCATAGAAATTCGGTACCTTATATTCTGTTGTTTTCAAAAATAAAGAAAATATATGTGGTTATATCACTTCATGCTACTTCACTTTTATTACGAACATGTAAATTATTTATGTATCTAAAAATATTGAAGCTATCAAGCTTTAGTTGGGCTGACGGTGATTAGAAAGTTGTAGAAAGTTGTTTTTCCTCTTTGGTCTTTGTTTATTGTGAGGCTTTGATTGCTTAATTCTAACTGCCTTTATTGTATACCGAGGTTACTTACAAACTGAGTTTTTTCTTAAATAATAATAATAATAATAATAATAATAATAATAATAATAATTATAATAATAATAATAATAATAATAATAATAATAATAATTATTATTATTATTATAATAATAATTCAGCAAACAACCTTGGGAGATAGGAACAAAACTAGATTATCTGTATCTGCATAAAACTATGTTAACTTATGATTTCTGGTTTCAATATATGAACAACAATGTCACATATGGTAAATTCTTTAATGTTTGAAATTGGAATGTACAGCCTATTGGTGATTTGCAGAGAAAAAGTTTTAGTCTGAGCCCACAACCTAGTTTCTTACTTTTCCTTTTTGTTTGTACAGGTTCTTTTATGCCTATTGGAGATTCCAGTTCTAAACATTGCCTTTAAATGAATACGTAAAGCTCATATTTCATTTGTGTTATCCTTAATTCTTCGCACATGTTATTAATTCTTCCTCTTGTTATTTTTTGAAAGAAACACCTCCTGGTTATTAATTCTCTGTGCCGGAGATATTTCGTCGTGCTGACTTAGCTTTGTTTTATCTTATAGTAAAACAACTTTTTTGAAGGTTCCATTATAAAAATGAGAAGCAATTTTGTGGTACTTGTGATGACATAGTTTTGCAGTTTTTGTCCAACATTTTTTGTTTAATTAATAGATGGCACACCCTGTTTCTATTAAGGACTATAACTTGCATGGGTCTGGACTTTGGCTATTTGTAGGAATGAACTAGGCTGGCTTGGAGGAATGCATTGTCCGAGCAGTCAATTCTTGTCGTCCTTATCTACAACATGTACTCTATGAAGTAGGCTGGCTTGTAAGGAATAATTTTTAAAGATAGTGTCATAATGCAGGTGTACTTTACGCAGAAGATCTCAATCTGAACCCGAATCTGAACCTTCTTTCATGTTATGTAGATGATTTTCACAAGTATGTGTATTAACAAATGGTGTTTTCAGGATAATTTTTACAAGTATTTGTATTAACAATTGGTGTTTGTGATTTGTTTAATGTTTGGATTGAGGCAGAGAACGCACGGAGCCTTAGACAAAGTAGGGAGAAAAAGTTGTGGTGCGTTTATTGTTGTTGAAGTCGAGGAGAAGGTAAAGCAAGTACAAGCAGAACTGGATGAGCAAGTGAACAAGGTGCGACATAATGTGGTACAGGTTCTAAAAAATAGGCAAGGCCAGCAAGCCCAAAATCACAGTCCCTATTATAGGGTGTTCTTTGACAATTTAAGAATATTGTGGTTGGTTGCCGTAGTTTGGACATGTGATTGTTTATTTAAGTAGTTGAACTATGGTATTTAACGGTTGGTTTTGATGTTTGTATTTTATTTAGCGGTTGGTTCGAATTGTTGTGGTAAGGAATTTGTATTTTGGATCCAATAGTATTTTTTCATTTTTTTTGGGAAAGGTGTTACTGTAGCTTCATAAAGTGTTACAATAGGCTGTTTAAATGTTTCAATAGCTTGTATAAAATTGTTACAGTAGCTAATAAAGTGTTACCTTAGGTACATAATTGATACCAGCAAGAAGTGGGCCCCACACCAAGTCATCACTATGGGCCCCACATTATGGGGCCCACACGCCACGTCAGCACTGTGGGGCCCACACGTGCCACGTCAGCATGCCACGTTAGCACTGTGGGGCCCACATGCGGGACCCAGATTTGGTCCCACATTTTTAAAAAATTTGCAACTGTCTAAGGTAACATAATTTTATGTTCAAGTAGGTCTATTTTATGTTACCGTAGGACTCTATGGTAACATAAAAGTACATGTTACAGTAGGGGAGAAAATGTTAGCTTAGGTACCCTAAGGTATCATCAAAAAAACTAACATAAATTTTATGTTTCCTTAGCCCGTTTTGGGCCTTTAGTAACATTTTGAGGGCCCTATTGTAACATTTTTTTTGGTTACCTAAAGCTGTTTTTGGTGTAGTGCTATTAAACAATTTTTCAGTTGAAATGTATCGAATTTTTATTTAATATTATTTCCAAGTTCTTTTGTTGATACTTTTTCCTCATTAAATAGTAAAAATTATTTCTTTTTTAATACTTCTAAATTTATTAATTGGCTAATATTGTCCAGCCCGATTTACCTCTAAATTTAATAGTAATAGACCTGTATGCACAAAAAGTTCGCAGATTAAAATCCACCAACTCTAAAATGTACTCATAAAAAGTGGTTGTTTAGAGTATGCCCATGGCCAGACACAAAGATAGTCCAGCTGTGGGCCGCGAGCGAGTCATATTTCTATAATAGTATGATATTGTCTGTTTTGGGTCGAGCCCGCTGTTAGGTCCCAATATGTTTGTAGAAGGGGGGGGGGTTAATACAAACTATACCGTATTCTCAAAATTAATGCGGAATAAAAGATTGAAACAAGATTCAAGTTAAATATAACTTATATTAAATTTGAAGGGTTGTTACAAACACGGTACATATTACAAGGATTTAATCTAAAACTACTTAATACAAATCTAGAATAAATTCGACATGAACTATTCTATATTTGAATAAATGAATCAAATGCTAAAAGCTATTTGAGATTAAGGTTTAGGGATATTTGATCTGCTAGATAGTTTCACAAGTACAAACAACTAATTTATAATGGATTGAATTCAACAATAAATGCTAAAATTAATTCTTGAATATTTGTAGGTGGTTGGCCGAGAGGAATGAATGTGAAGCTTTTTTTCTTTCTGTTCTCGGCTAAAGTTGAGTGAATGATCGAGGTTGACTTCCTTGAAATATATAACCACTGGCTTGTCTTTCTGATTAAAACAATTCATAATAAACTAATAAGACTATCAAATTAGACTTGATAATACTACCAAAACAGCTGGTAGTACTATCGGTAATACTACCAGCTGAGTTAGTAGTATTATCGGTAATACTATCAGGTAACACTGATAGTACTATCGGTAATACTACCTTGGTAGTATCACCAGTTCAAATTGAATAGAATTATTAATATAAATTGAAAAGTCAGTTTGATTTAATTAAAATAATTCTAAATTAATTAATCTTATTAAATAACTTAATCAATAAATTATTTCTGAGAGAAATAAATTATTTTCATAAGTTAACTAATTGATTTAATTAATTAATAAAGAATTAAATCAATTTCTTGACAGCAACCATCCTTCTGAAAATCACTGAAAATTATGAATAAATTCCACCACTTCAATGTTGACACTCGATATACTTTCTGGTTCATGAGTGACTAACTTCCGTGACGGTTGTTCATGCCTTTACTTTACGGTTGTGATTTTCTTCAATTTAAATCCCTATTTCCTTGTATTGAATATCTGTAAATTTGGCTGTCACTTTGATGACACTACGCCATAAGTGGCCTGATGTAATGCCAATTTACTATTACAATAGGCTAGAAAAGCATTACAATAGACCTAATGTAACACTAGGGGGCGTTACACTTGCGAACATTACATCAGGGGGTGTAATGTAACACTTTGCTGTCTATTGTAACAGAGAGAATGGTATTACAATAGAGCCCTAATGTAACAATGTAATGGCCAATTATAACAGCTTTTGAATGTTACATTAGGTTGGGATAATTTTGCAAAAGTGGGTCCCACACATAAACTAATGTAACACTCTATTTTATGTATTGTAACACTACTTTGTTCTAATTGTGCAACAGTATATTTTATTAATATAACACTACAATATATATAAATATATTACAGAACAGGAA
>PHNY01003391.1:38054-54266 GCA_003724115.2 Anethum foeniculum
TAAATTGTCATAGCTCATTGCAGTTAAAGCAACAGATTGTGCTTCTGTCCACCATTCCAATCTTGTAGCCAGAAATTGAAATATTAGAAGATGAAGAACCACCTTTCTGAAATCTGCTAGAGCTGGACTTGAATTTGAACTTTGGATCTCTTCTGAATCTGAAGTTTCCAAACTTCTTCACTATCAAGGCCATAGACTCATCTTCCAGTTATTCAAGCTCTTCCATAGAATAGAAATCCCATCAGATTGATTAGTAGATGTCACACCATGCTTAGCTACTATCACATCTTTGTCAATGTTGGAAGGTAGAACAATTCTTGTCCTTGGTTGAACCTGTTGTTGAGGAGCTTCAGCTACCAGTGCAGTTGATGTACTGACCACTCTTCCTGTACCATATATTTTTTTCTGTTGAATTTGCTCTAGCTCATAGGTTTTCAGAACACTATAGAGTCTTTCCAGTAGGGATGGCAAAATAATCCAACCCGATGGATACCCGATCCGAAATTCGAAATTTTGGATTTACCAAACCCGATTTTTTGGATTTGGATTTGGATATGGATTTAATTTTCAAACCCGAAATTTTTTGTATTTGGATTTGGATCTTAGGTATACCGATCCGAAACCCGATCCGAAATCCAAAAACCGATCCAAACCCGATTCGAACTCAAAACCCGAAAAAAACCCGAATACATATATATATATAATTAATTATATATTTATATATAGTTTTATATATTATATATTATAATACATTATGTAGAATATACATATATATTATGTTATATATTATACATTAGATACAATATACATATATAATTTTTAGAACATATATCTATATTTATGTTAACGCTAACAAATAATAAAATTTAATAAATTTAATTATTTTATAATTTAAAATGATAAGGTAAATGAATCATCTTTTAATGATAAATCTTGTTAAAGAAGATAAATCTTGTTAATTAGGTATTAATTGGGTTTGATTATTAAAACATTAGTTATACATATATAAACATAATTAATGATGTGGTGGAATGGTTAAAAGTGCCAAATTAAAATGCATGTTTCCCTTATGCTCAAGGTCGCGTGTTCGATCCCTTGCACTTGCAATTTTAATAGTTATACATATTTTCGGATTTCGAGTTCGGGTTTCGGGTATACCCGAATCCGATCCGAAATTCGTTGGATTGGGTTCGGATATTCATTTTCGGGTATTTTCGGGTTCGGGTATGGATACAATTTTTGGGTTTGGATATGGATTCTGCCATACCCGACCCGATCTGACCCGATTGTCATCCCTGCTTTCCAGTGGGATTTCACTTAAGTCTCTCGCTTCTCTAATGGCTATTATTCTATATTCTAGATGAGGTGGAAGTGTCAGTAAAAACTTCTTGTTGATCTCCTTGATAATATAGTGCTTTCCATTTATGTTCAAGTCATTGATCAACTTGTTGTATCTTAAAGACTTCAGTGATGCCTTCACCTGGATTGGATTTGAAGTGCTCGTACTGAGAAGTAAGAATCTCCAATTTGTTCTCTCTAACTTCCATCTCACATATTGGTCTTTATCAAACATGAGAATCTTGACGGTTCCAACTTTATGAGTAGTCATCTTGAATTTTTAAGAAAAATAAAAATTTATTAAATCTTGATAAATCTCAAAAGTACGGATCTTGATTTGTGCTTCAATCAGGAGGCTCTGATACCAATTGTTAGGTCCCAATATGTTTGTAGAGGGGGGGTTGAATACAAACTATACCGTTNAAAATTAATGCGGAATAAAAGATTGAAACAAGATTCAAGTTAAATATAACTTATATTAAACTTGAAGGGTTGTTACAAACACGGTACATATTATAAGGATTTAATCTAAAACTACTTAATACAAATCTAAAATAAATTCGATATGAACTATTCTATATTTGTAATAAATGAATCGAATGCTAAAAACTATTTGAGATTAAGGTCCAGGGATATTTGATCTGCTAGATAGTTTCACAAGTACAAGCAACTAATTTCTAATGGATTGAATTCAACAATAAATGCTAGAAATTAATTCTTGAATATTTGCAGGTGGTTGGCCGAGAGGAATGAATGTGAAGCTTTATTTCTTTCTATTCTCGGCTAAAGTTGAGTGAATGATCGAGGTTGACTTCCTTGAAATATATAACCACTGCCTTGTCGTTCTGATTAAAACAATTCATAATAAACTAATAAGACTAGCAAATTAGACTTGATAGTACTACCAAAACAGCTGGTAGTACTATCGGTAATACTACCAACTGTTAGTAGTATTATCGGTAATACTATCAGGTAACACTGATAATACTATCGGTAATACTACATTGGTAGTAATACCAGTTCAAATTGAATAGAATTATTAATATAAAATGAAAAATTAGTTTGATTTAATTAAAATAATTCTAAATTAATTAATCTTATTAATTAACTTAATCAATAAATTATTTCTGAGCGAAATAAATTATTTTCATAAGTTAACTAATTGATTTAATTAATTAATAAAGAATTAAATCAATTTCTTGATAGCAACCATCCTTCTGAAAATCACTGAAAATTATGAATAAATTCCACCACTTCAATGTTGACACTCGATATACTATCTGGTTCATGAGTGACTAACTTCCGTGACGGTTGTTCATGTCTTGACTTTACGGTTGTGATTTTCTTCAATTTAAATCCCTATTTCCTTGTACTGAATATCTGTAAATTTGGTTGTCACTTTGATGAGATCTCTGTCACTTAAATGGTTCCACTTTCTTGATTTATTTCACTGAGGCTTGATCAATTAAATGAGTTTCTTCGAGTGAGACAATTCTTCAAGACTGTAGATTGACTTTGATTCTTCTTTCTTTGACGAGTAATACTTTCTGAGATCCCAGTGACTGTTGATATGCTGTTTACTTATTACATTCTTATTTGAGTTGAGTTAAATCATCGAACTAAACAAATAGGCTATAACATATGCCTTTCATCCGCACGAATTTGTTTTTGGACATACCTCATACTAATGGAGTTAATTGGCTGCTCTATATACAAGATAATTTTCTATTATCTATTAGATGTGGTACTTGGGTTGACACCACCCAACAATCTCCCCTCAAACCAAGAACCACAAATTCCGTAGTCTCACACCCGTGATTAATCTGTCTACATCTTCCACAGCCGCAAGGAACCCGATAGATCTCCCAATCGCATTCACACCATAGGGAACCACCCACATTGTAACAACCGCAACCCGTTACCCCCACAAGGTCCAGCCGAACTTTTGGCTCTGATACCACTTGTTGGGCCGCGAGCGAGTCATAACTCCATAATAGTATGATATTGCCCGTTTTGGACCGAGACCACACGAATTTATTTTTGGGCATATACTAAAAGACCTTATATTAATGAAGTTAATTGGCTGCTCTATATACAAGATAATTTTCTATTATCTATTCGATGTGATACTTGGGTTGACACCACGCAGCATCAACAACATTTATGATTAGAAATTCAAGCAAAATTAATAATATATGTCCTTGAACAGACTAGAAAAACCGATAAACTATTTGAGAAAAGATAGATAGTTGCTCTTATGAAACTGTTGTGTTTGATACTTGAAATTTTGACTTTGCTAGTTTGCCAACTCTTAAAAATGTGGTTGTTAGAGTGTGACATTGGCCACCCAAAGACTGTCCATCAACATTTATGATTAGAATTTTAATTAAAATTTGACAATTAAGATTTTAATGTGTGCTATTGGACATATTAGAAAAACCGATAAACTATTTAAGAAAAGATAGATAGTTGCTCTTATGAAACTGTTGTGTTTGGTATTTAAAATTTACTGTTGTGTTTGGTATTTAAAATTTTGACTTTACTAATTCGCCAACTCATAAAAAAGTGGTTGTTAATGTGTGCCTCTGGCCACACCCAAAGACTGTCCATCAACCTATTAGAAATTCAATTAAAATTTGACAATTAAGATTTAATGTTTGCCTTTGAACACACTAATATGTACAAAGGACACATGATAATCACTAATTTTAATAAATTTTAGTGATTTTGATTAATTCTCTAATAATAAGTTTGGTGGCCCTCTATACTTACAAAAATTTCACCAATAAAAAAATTCAATAATAATAAATGGTTACTGGGCACACATTAAAAATTTAATGACCCATAAATTATTTAAGAAAAGATAGATTGCTGGTCTTTAGAAACTGTTGTGTTTGGTACTTTGAAATCTTGACTTTGCCTGTTTGTTTCACAAAACTTGTTATCAACGTGCGTCATACTTTAGTGTACGGTTACGGCCTACGGGACCAACTTTTCAATGCTATCATCTCTTTCTTTATCTTTAAAAATCTATACAATGCCTCGAGTGTATTCCCTCGTAACTTTTGTGGGTTAGTAGTTAGTACTTTGAACTATTTAACGTCACAAAGCATTACAGTACTACTATTTGTTTTGATAAGTACCAAATTTTCTCTCCTTGTACTTCCTCTATCATCAACTTCCTTTGATAGCTATAAGCCATGTCTCTTCTCAGCAATCTACTTCACATTGATCTTTTCAAGAATCCAAACCAGTTTATTGCTGAATACATATGGTACTCTTACTTCATGATAAAAAATTTAATTTCGATTTATACTCCTCGTTTCTTTGTTTCGATTACTAGTTAGCATTACAAATCTTGTTATTTTTTCGAGTTTACAATATTATTCATTTCGTTCCATTGTTACTAAATTCTATGTGTCTGATCCCGATGAAACTTGAATTATTAACCTCTTAGAATGGCGATACATGTTAAATTTTTTAGATTAATGAACGGAACTATCCTGCATTTTTGTACAATCTGTCTAAGTTATTTACTCGGATGAAACTTGAGCTATTAATCTCTTACTAATAATGCTAGCCGAACACGACTAACCTTGCATTTCTTGTACCTGCAGGATTGGAGGTTCTGGAACTGATTTGAGGAGCAAAGCAAGGGTTGGTATACTACAATTTTGATATATTTAATTTGATCAGTGGCGGAACAGGATGTGGCTAAGCCTCGTTTCAGCCCCAACTGATCTCCGATTTTTTTAACTTATAAGCCCTGACAGAATTTTGAAAACTAGTTTAATTTCCTTTTTTAAGCCCCTGTTAAATTTAGTTCTATTTAAGCCCAGGCTGAGTTTGATTACCGATTGTTAATGGTATAGTATATGATAATGTGTTAAACAGACTTTGGAGGGACCTATATCTGACCCTGCAAAACTACCAAAGTGGAACTACGATGGATCAAGCACAGGTCAAGCTACCGGCAAAGACAGTGAAATCGTTATCTGGTATGTATCTTCTTCACAACTCATGTATAAATTTCATAGATCTTGTCCATTGTTTATTGAAAAATCTTTACTTAAACAAAAATGTTCATCTTCTGGTTAACGTATCTTTTCTTCTTCTGTATACGTATTTTCAGTCCCCAGGCAATATTCAAGGATCCATTCCGAAAGGGCAACAATGTTTTGGTAATAAACTAATTAGTCCATATACCAAAATATTTCCTATATATTCATCATTTATGTACTTTAATGATTCTAAATGAGAAATGAGTAATAAGAGAATTGGAAACAAATGATAGGTGATGTGCGATGCCTATACACCAGCTGGAAAACCGATACCAACAAACAAAAGAAGCAAGGCAGCTGAGATCCTAAGTCACCCTAAGGTGGTAGCTGAAGCCCCATGGTATATAACAGTAAACTATTCACTTCTTCTTTAACAGTTATTGGTATTTTTCATTTAAGTAAGGCTATCACATGAAGAAAAGTATTCTGAAAGTCTTGTAACATTTACCAAATGGTGTATCGAAAGATGTTGTGACAGTGGATCATGTATAAGTAGTTATCCTGTCAATTATTACAATTATATATGGCTCATGAGACATGTACACACATCTGATAAATGTTTTCGAACTTCTATGATTCTTTAAGAGATAAGACTCACTACTCTTGTTCTTTTAAAATTGTACAAGAGAAATAGAGAATAATAAAACGTTTTCTGTTTATGATGGATAACTAGTACATCAGCTTAACTCAATCTCAAAATCATTCTTATACTTTGATCAGGTATGGCATTGAACAAGAGTACACTCTTCTGCAGAAGGATGTCCACTGGCCTCTTGGATGGCCGGTCGGTGGTTTTCCTGGACCACAGGTGCATTTTTTATCTATTTCTTTACATTATGAATATTGGTTTTTTGTGTTGTTCAGGTTAATGTTCTACATATTGCAAGGGGATCAAAAAATTGTCAATTACTTACATGTATACTAACTGAATCAAAAGTAGAATTCTTCTGAATCCGCGTTATTGATGCAATGTGAATTGTAGGGACCTTACTATTGTGGAATTGGAGCAGACAAGGCATTTGGTAGGGACATTGCAGATGCACATTACAAGGCTTGCCTTTATGCTGGAATCAACATCAGTGGCATCAATGCTGAAGTTATGCCGGGTCAAGTCTGTACTTTGATTTATTCCATGAGCGTTTTCATTAATTATCCATTCAGATTTTATAAAATTAACAGGATTTATGTGTTAATTAGTGGGAATTTCAAGTTGGACCTGTTGCTGGAATTGCTGCAGCTGATCAAGTATGGGTTGCTCGTTATATTCTTGAGGTAACCTCATTTCTTAAGCTATCAAATATGCTGCACCATATAGTAGAATATTTTAGTGTGCGAATTTTATTTGGCTTATAACTTTAAAATTGTTTGATATTATCAGAGGATCACAGAAATCGCTGGAGTTGTTCTCTCATTTGACCCAAAACCCATCCCGGTTTGTCCTACTTATTCTGCTTCTGCTACTAGTTTCAGCTTCACACTACAATTTGTATTTGTGTTCATATGTGTGTGCATTCCAATATGTCATGATAACATTGTTTTAGAACAATTAACTACTACTGCAGTAAATTAATTACTCAGACATATAGTTTTCCACTAAGCCTTAAACTCTTAATCATCATTTTATTTTCAAAAATAAAGTTTTGTCGCGACAATCTCATTTCATATATAGTTATCTAAATCTGATGATAAGTTTGATTTTTCAGGGTGATTGGAATGGTGCAGGTGCACATACCAACTTTAGGTACATGCCATGTCTTCAAAAAATTTACTGATGTTTGATTAGATGCTTAACATATTAATCCTTCTTGAATATGTATGAAGTACTTGCTTGTTTATATAAATAGTGCTCAAATTTTATGTGAATTTTTCGATGATATGTATATATCACAGCACCAAATCAATGAGGGAAGATGGCGGATTCAATGTTATTAAGAAGGCAATAGAGAAATTAAGATTACGTCATAAGGAGCACATTTCAGCATATGGAGATGGCAATGAAAGAAGATTAACTGGAAACCATGAGACAGCTAATATCCACACTTTCTCGTGGGTAAGTTGTATATGTTTAAATCCTTTAGTTGTAACTTCATTGTAATCTGAAAACCTCCAGACTGTAAGATACATATTTTGTAACTCGGTATTGATTTTAAATATTATCTCAGGGTGTCTTGGACAGGGGAGCTTCTATTCGTGTTGGTCGTGATACAGAAAAGAATGGAAAAGGTTCGTTTACTTGATCATATGTATGAGTAAAATAGTGAGTCGAAGGGAAAATTATATGGTGTGGAAGGGCATACTTGTGTTCCTAAAAAAATTATAACTATAAGAACTTTATAACCTCTTGTAGTTTATCTAAGGTCACCCTCTGCCCAGTATTCTGAATAATAGATATACGAACTTTAATCTTCTTCTGCATGACGCGTATATTCATGATTGGTTTGATTGATTTTTCAGGCTATTTCGAAGATAGGAGGCCAGCATCTAATATGGATCCATATGTTGTTACTTCCATGATTGCTGAGACCACCATTCTCTGAAAGCTTTGAAATAACAAAGAAGATAACCATTGATGAGAAATTCGATGGCTGCTTTCTCTTAATTTTAAGAGTTATGATGATAACTTGTTGTTCCTATTTCGTATCTATGTCGTGCTTGTATTAATAACGGATCTAAATGGTTTGAAATTAAGACTTAAGTATTTTATATGTACTGGTGAAATTGTCTTGATGTCTGATGATTTTATAATCCTGAAACCTATATGCATTTCATTGCAGGACAAAGTTTTTAGTTTGATTACTATTGAAAAATGACCAATGTTTTAGCACATTCTATTGTAATCAAGTGTTTGTATGGTTCAAAGATTTTATCAAGGTCGGTCCATGCAAGTGTGGCTCAATTTGCAGTAAGATCAGTAGACCAGACATCTTGAATGAAGGTACAAATAACAAGTCACAATCCCAAAACTTACTTCTATGCTTGCCATCCACTCCATTCACATCAATGATAATTTAGGGTCCGCTTGAATCACGAGATTGCAATTCGGTTAACTAAAATATATCGACACAACAGTTTGCTATATCCTTTAGCAGTGAAATCTGAAAGCTTTTCTTGCCTATGTGTACATGCATTACATATTTTCATATCTGAGTGTAGTATAACTAAAGTATAATAAATTCTGCCCTTGAGGTTATAGCAAGTGATGAAGGCTGAGGTCCGGTATTACCATAGGTTACTGGTTCAATTTTCCCTCCCCTTGGTAGCCTTTGAGACTAATCTCATTCAGTTGGTTCTTTGTATATTCAGATCAGTGTACGCTGCACTTATACTCAACATGAATCTCTCAGATTACATTTGTTAAGTAAACAAGATTTTATACTCTTCAACCCTCTCCCTCAATAGCACTATTGAACCACATAACTATACTTATACCAATATTAACAAATAATTAAATTAAATAAATGAGGTAAGAGGACTTGAACCTGAGTTCCCCCTAAACCAAATTCTGGTACCTAAGTAATTATCTAAGTAAACTCTAAAACCTTAAGGTGTTAAAGTCCCCACCAAATCGTATACTGTTCAACAACATTAAACAAAAAGAAGAGGGTAAATCCATAAAACAACAACATTAAACAAAAAGAAGAGGGTAAATCCATAAAACAACAACATTAAACAAAAAGAAGAGGGTAAATCCATAAAACAACGAAGGGGTTTGGCAAGTGAGATTTCTTTGAATTTATTCATTGCATTTCATTATGATGACTGATGAGCAACTATAGTAAATGCATAATTACAGTGAGCAGTTGTATGACTCATTTTTTAGCAGTGCTACGTATTTCGAAAACGTTCCAAAAGTGTTCCAAATGACACGTGGCATATTTTTATTTGTGGGACTCATATGTATGCACGATAGGTCCACATTATTAATGAGAAAATAACCAATCATATGGTGACAAGGGAACGGTTTTGGGAACCGTTTCAGGGACTATAACATTTCACCTCATTTTTTACCCATTAATGGGAAAGCACCTTACCAATCACCATAATTAACTACTACAAATAACTGTAATTTGTTGTAACATTAAATACTTCCTCCTAACTCCTAACCATCTCTGGCTAGGCTACATGGATTACAACAAAAATGCACAATAAGTGCAATGTATTTCAATTTTCAATTAAAAAATAAGATAAAGTAGTTTTGACTTTTTACGTATAGTATAAGATGCGTGTAATGGTTTTAAATTTTCTAAATTAACATCTAAGATTTGTATTTTTATTTAGAAAAATAATATTTTAAAAATAATACCAAAATAATTTTTTTACATCTCAAAATACGTGCTAAAAATTAAATCAAAAGGTGTGTATAATTTAATAATCATGAGTACTATTAATTTTCGAAATTTTAAGTTTAAAAGATTCTTAACTTTTAAATACATACACATTTTAATGTGATTTAAAGATATAGTCGAAAAGAATATTTTTAAAATTTTCCTAAAAATAAAATTTTACATATATATTTTCATTTAAAAAAAGGTGAAAAATAATTTTAACTACCAGCAATCATGTATGTAAAGAGTCAAACTAACATGAGGCAGTGTATGAGGATCAAACTAACATGAGGCAGTGTATGAGGAATATATCCATCGAGTCATCATTCTCTAAAGTCTAAACTGCATGCAAATGTAACATTAGCAGCATTTAAGATTCATACAGCAACAAAATTTGCTGACGAGAAAATGTAAAATTGTTTAAAGGCTTTTTATTCTATTATTTTACCTGATTACCTTACTTATATATTTTTAAAAATTTAATTTTCATAATAAGTTTTTTATACACTATATACAAATATTATTTAACTTTTTCAATCAAAACATGTTAACTTCTCAATTTTTCTTAACTGAAACACATCTATTTCCAGAAAAATCATGGATAATTAAAACAAGTTACCTTTTCTATTTTTTTTTTCAAATAAAACACATCATTTTTACTTTTTTAATTTTTTCTAACCAAGTTCCACGTATTTTTCAAAAATAATATGGACAATTCTATTTAATTAAATATAATAATATTATAATTATTAGTAAACAACCAATTACCTTTTTAAACTAAAATGCAAAGTTAAATTAAAAAGTCATATAATATTGAAAAAATGGCACTGGTTTTAAGCTAGTTAAAATTAATTCATATTAATCCATAATCATATAGTATGTGGTTGTGATTCTTATGACTTATGTGAACAATATTGATGTGTACATTGAATAATATAGAACTGTCAAGACTCTCGTATTGGCTAAGCTGTTGGCTGTTAGCGTTACGTTTCAGCAGTTGTAAATTGTGAAAGCAGAGTATTTTCATTCTAGGTGCACATCACTGTCAAAGTCTCTATATAAAGTGATACAGAGGAATCTCTTTTCTCAGATTCTCCATAATTCCCAACTATTTTTGATTAAAATGGCTAGCATTCGCGACGATGAGGCCACTGGGAATGGCTACTTCGACGGAGAAAGCCAGGCTCGTGAGCCAGAAGAACAAATTTTAAACCATAGGAAGGTGATGGAGCAACAAAAAAATGGACTAGAAGATGGTGGTAATGAAAAGAAAGAAGCACTGTCCATTGAAATGATTTTTCAGGAAAAGGAAGTTCCTACATGGAGAAATCAATTAACTGTCAGGGCTTTTGTTGTCAGCTTTCTGTTGGGAATTTTGCTTAGTGTTATTGTCATGAAGTTTAATTTAACCACCGGGGTCATTCCTTCTCTTAACGTTTCCGCGGGGCTGTTGGGATTTTTCTTCGTTAAGACATGGACTAAGTTCTTGGAAAGATCAGGTATGTTGAAGCAACCATTTACCAGACAGGAAAATACTGTGATTCAAACTTGCGTTGTCGCAACATCTGGTATTGCTTTTAGTGGTATGTCCTCTTATCTTTATGTTCTAATTCTGTGAATATACTGTTAAAAAAGAAAATATACTAATGATGCAATTATCACCCTTTGTAATGATTTGTAAAATTGAAGTAGAAACAGCTTTGATATACTAATATCTCCACCATTATGTTGATATCGATTTGTTATATATGGTTAACAGCAGTTAGTTGTATATTATGTAGGGGGATTTGGAAACTACTTATTTGCAATGAGTGAAACAATTAGAAAGCAGGTAACAGAAGCTAATGATTCTCAGAATACAAAAAGCCTGAGTCTGGGATGGATCATTGGTTTTCTCTTCACCGTCAGTTTCCTAGGCCTGTTCTCAGTGCTACCTCTGAGAAAGGTACAAACTTTATAGAGATAGATATGAAGATTTTAATGGATTTACTATACGATTCAATTCCAAAGTTGGAAACGAGTTGCTGAGCATGCCTTCTATTCATTTCTTAATAATTTTCTAATGTGATTTGTTGTCTCAGATTATGATCATAGACTACAAACTGATATATCCAAGTGGTACTGCAACTGCTCACCTTATCAACAGCTTCCACACACCTCATGGTGCAAAGCTGGCTAAGTAATTTTTTATAACACTTTGGTTCTATTGATAATAACTTCTTTTTTTTGCTAAACTAATAATTTTTAGTTACTCTGTCATAGATATATATGAGTATGACGTTTTTCGACTTTGCTGAATGCCTAATATATATACTAGGGAACAAGTGAAAGCATTAGGCAAATTCTTATCCTTCAGCTTCTTGTGGGGGTTCTTTCAATGGTTCTTTACTGCTGGAAGTGATTGTGGATTTGCCAGTTTTCCATCTTTAGGGCTTGAAGCATATGAAAACAGGTACCCCTTCACATAATTCTTTTTCCTAATAGATAAAGAACATGACATATATGTTTAATCAGGAATTACAAGGAAAAACAACTTGCTATATAGTTAACAAGCTAGTCAATTTACTCCACGGCACAAAAACTAATCATAATCCATAAAATAAAAAGTTGTTTATTGATCTTCTTTGGAATTCAACAGGTTTTACTTTGATTTCTCTGCTAGTTATGTTGGGGTAGGAATGATTTGTCCATACATAATAAACATATCTTTGTTAGTTGGAGCAATTCTTTCATGGGGTATTATGTGGCCTCTCATTGAAAATAGAGAAGGTGATTGGTACAAATCCGGCCTCCCTTCCAGCAACCTTCATGGAATCCAAGGCTACCGGGTAATGCAAGAAAAAAAGCGTTCCTTATAAATTTTGCTTTCATTATTCTGTTGCATCAATATCCCATAAAATTTTCATTTTCATCAAATCTAATAGCTTAATTGAACTGCAGGTTTTTATTGCAATTGCCATGATCCTGGGAGATGGACTTTACAACTTTGCTAAAGTTCTAGGTAAAACTACAACAGGACTCGTAAAGCAACTTAGAAATATAGAGCCTAGCGTGATTCTTCCACTTGCGGATAAAGCCTCCCCTGAAGCAAAAGCTGCTTCTTTTGATGACCAGCGCAGAACTCAACTATTTCTCAAGGACCAATTACCATCATGGTTGGCCCTTGCTGGTTATGTATTAATTGCTTCCATATCAACAGCAGTTCTTCCTCAAATTTTTCATCAGCTCAGATGGTATCATGTCTTGGTCATGTACATCTTTGCGCCTGTACTAGCGTTCTGCAATGCATACGGATGTGGACTGACTGACTGGTCACTTGCTTCAACTTATGGAAAGCTTGCAATTTTTGTAATTGGGGCATGGGCAGGGAAAGATCAAGGGGGAGTTCTTGCAGGTCTTGCTGCTTGTGGGGTGATGATGAACATAGTCTCAACAGCTTCAGACCTAACACAGGTAAATATTTCTTTATACTTCTTTTCTTCCCACATATATTATCAATATCGTGTATTCCTGTGAACTTATATTTTTAAACTTAAAAGTTTGGTGTTATACATCGAAAGATTAGTAATATGCGCAAACACTATCTATTTCAATGAATCAGATTAATTTAATACAAATTTGTAAAATCCAATGCTTGCAGGATTTTAAGACAGGATATATGACCCTTGCTTCACCAAGAGCCATGTTTGTGAGCCAAGTCATTGGAACTGCAATGGGATGTGTTATCTCTCCTTGTGTGTTTTGGCTCTTTTACAAGGCCTTTGACGGTATAGGGACTATAGGCTCCGAATATCCAGCACCCAACGCACTTATATTCAGGAACATGGCAATATTAGGAGTAGATGGATTTTCTTCATTACCTAAAAACTGCTTAACAATCTGCTACATTTTCTTTGCTGGAGCAATCATTATCAATGCTGTTCGAGATTTTACACCAAAGAGATGGGCCAAGTATATTCCACTTCCAATGGCAATGGCTATTCCATTCTATATAGGATCAAACTTCGCGATTGACATGTGTGTTGGAAGCTTGGTTCTTTTCATCTGGGAGAAGATAGACAAAGTTAAGGCTGATGCATTTGGCCCTGCAGTTGCATCAGGGTTGATTTGTGGAGATGGGATATGGACATTGCCAAGTTCAATACTAGCTTTGGCTGGAGTGAAACCTCCAATTTGCATGAAGTTTTTATCAAGAGGAACAAATGTTAAGGTTGACAAGTTCTTAAATTCTTAAGTGCCTTTCCATTCTGTACTTTTGGGAACTCGGTCGCAGCATATAGTTGCATTTCCCTGTTTTACTTTGCAATTTCATTTCAAATTCGTAGGCATTGACAGTGGAACTCCCGGTATGTAAATGTTTAAACTTTAAAGGGATGCAAAGAGAAAGATAATGGATGAAGAATGTGTATTTAATTTTCTATTTGAATTCTGATGCGCAAAGTGTCAGATGCTAAAAAAATAATATAGCCATGCTTGTTATGATGTAGGACATAGTTCTCATACTTTCAATAGTAGAGTTATAGTTGGCAGGTTCTATAATGTAGGAGTTAGTTTATAGTTTCCATTGATTGTTTCCTTGAAGTATGAGTGTACATACCAGATGTGTTACAGCCTACACAGGCCTTCCCAGTTTTATTAATACTACTAGCTTTTCTCAATGTTCTGAATAATCTCTTGACTCTTATTATTGCTTTACCCTAAACACCATTGTCTTATTTTTATCTTTTCTTTCTCTTCGTATCTTTGTGTTCTCCTTATCACATTCTTCTGTTATTCGCTGCATTAAGTGGTATTCAGAGCCATCATTTTTTTATTTTCTTTTCGGATTTTGGCATGAAAGCATCCTTATACCTACATTTCGGCAAAACCCTATAATATCTACGCCACCATCCACCCCAGACCCCATGTCCACCTTTACCTTAACAAATAGAGAAGGCAGAACCGGTTACAGATGTTCTTAACGAAAACTCGAAAAGCTTGCCAAATTCCTGTATGGAGCTATCCCAGAGTACAAATTAAGCAGATATTCGAACCTTTTATGGAAATATATATTCATTTATATTGAAGAATTCTTGAATTGGTTTTATAAGGTAGAAGCCTTTTTAACATTTATGGAAGTTCCAGATCTTTCAAGGGTAAAACTTGTTGCATGTAAGCCACCTACCCGTACATATGAGAGAATGAGAAAATTGATTAGAAATAGAATTCTACCACTAAACTACAATAACAAGTTTCTTGTGAACCTTAAGAATTGTCAACAATGGGCTCGAGCAGCAGGAGACTGTTAGGTCCAAAAGGTACATAGGGGTGAATGTATGTTCTTTGTTTTTCTAAAATAATTGCAGCGGAAATAAAATAAAAAGAACAAACAAACAAGCTTCGGGGAATAATTCTTTTATTAAGAAATTAATCCTCGAAATGGGTGCTTACAAACTTTGATGTAAAATCAAAGCATCAAAATAGATAAACACACTAATAGAGATAAGCTATTAAAAACATGTGTGTATCTATCACTCTAAAAAGCTATACAACTTTGTCATATGAATAGAAAATAAAGGAGTAGAGCTAACGAGTGTAGCTGATTTGCAAGACTTTATGGTGAGTATTAATTTGGACAACACTTCCCCTTGTGATTCTTAAATAAATCAAATGATTCCTTAAATAACACAATTTTTGCAGAGCTTCGTTCTTTAAGAGCCTGAGAACTTATTTGTGAAATGAATACATCTGCCGGATATATAGGGTAGGTAGCTTGTAGGATAGACTTGTAGACGTGGCCAATTTCTATCCATGTAAAAGAGACGTAGCAAGTGACATTTTGTCCATAACTTGCAAGTGTTGACTGCTTTGTTTATCTCTAACTATCAACATATCATCACTCTGTAAAGCCACCTTTGCCTTAGGATATTTCAGCCTCATAGTGTAACTGTCAACAGGTGATTACAGTGAACAACCACCCTTGACTTGGAGTATAATTCAGTTCATTCAACTGTCGACAAATGAACAGCTACAGGTGTATCATGTCGACACTTCAGGACTTGAAGGAATGTGTAGCTTATATTTGTAACTGTCGACAAACGTTCCACAGGTACACCAGTTGTCGACAGTTGAGACACCAGGAGATTGTACTTAGAATTTTTCAGGACTATACTTGTATGTGTCGACATATAGAATTAGTATGCTAGCCGTCCATTTTGAGTGTCGACAGTTCCATGAATGACACCAGATTCTAACACCCAGACTATATATGCAGGTGTCAACACTTTGCAGGTGTACAGTAGTTTGATTTGTTCTAACTGTCGACATATCATTGACAGTCCAACTCCCAGTACTTAGTTTCTGCAGAAAACAAAGTGAGTGATACCAGTAGGGCTGTGCAAAAAAAAGTCAAACCGACCGAACCGGACCGGATCAAACCGACCAAACCGCTTTTTGCGGTTTTTTCGGCGGTTTGATTTGGTTTAGGTTTGATATAAATAAAAACCGTT
>PHNY01003399.1:8505-27316 GCA_003724115.2 Anethum foeniculum
TATCTTGTAAATTTCCTAATATTCTATCATCTAGTATATATACTTGAATTGGTGTATCCATATTTTTCTGAAAATATGCTTTTATAGTAAATTCTACTGCTCCAAAATATACATTTATATATTTACTTGCTTCTTTAGTTGATAGTTTTCTTAATTCTCTTTTAATTATGTCATATGTTATTAGACTTATTTTTGCTCTTCCATTTAGACTAGTTTTATCTATTATGTTTTCATGTTTTTGTGCTATATATCTTACTTCTTTATTTCTTTCAAACATTTTTGTTTTAAATATATTTTTTACTTTTAATTCTTCTTTTTCATTTTGTATCGTTTGATATGTTTCTGGTTTAAAACTTAAAGTTTGTGTTGTTCCCTCTTCATAATTGTCCATCTGATAATATGAATTATTATTTTCTTTTATCATTCTTTCACTTGTTTCATCTACTTTTCCTTTTCCTTTATCCATTTTATCCTGTTAGATTTACAAATTTTAATAAAGCATTATAATCTCTTTCTATATATATCCTATTTATCCTATATATCTTATATAGATTTCCTAGTTCTTCATATAATTGTAGTCTTTCTAACCTAGTTTCCTCTAACCATTTTATCCTATTTACCATTGTTTCTAGTTCTTCTATGTTCTTCTCTAATTCTTGTTGATTCTTTATTTTCCATTTTATCAGTTTGCAGCTTTTTCTTATCACACTTGGATCTTTATTATAATTATGATAACTAACTATTCTTTGTCTCCAACTCATCTTTTTATTTGATGTGTTAAATCATCTATTAACTTGTATTGTTCTGTTTGTACTTCATTTAATTCTTTTACTTTAATTTCTAAATTTGTTACTTTAACGAATTTTTCTTGCTTAATTTTTAATTTTTCTTCTTCTAGTTTTCTAATCTTTTCATCTCTTTCTGCTATCATAGTTCGTAACATATATATAGTTTCTAATTTTTCGTTAATTATTTGCATACTTATTCTACAACTCTCAATATGTTGGTTTATTGATTTATTATACGTTAGTTCTTTATCAGCAATATATTTAATTGATTTTATTCTTAAGTCTTCCATTTATATTAGATTTTTATATAGAATTTTCTTACACATTAATTGTGTTTTCTTATTTTCTACTATAAATAATATTAATAAATGTGCTATTATTTTAGATTTGTTCATTTTATTTATTTCTCTTCTTAATTTACTTGGAGGTCTCATTTTATTCCTATTTATGGCTCTGATACCAATTTGCAGGGAAGGATCTCATCGTCTATTAACCCTAAAAAGGGAAGGAATTATAGACGGTACTATCATTATATTTAGTTATAACAATTCAATTTGCAGGGAAGGATCTTAGCCGACGGGGTTTTGATTGTTGGATATGACATCTTTTGATGTTGCCACCCATGGATTGACAAGATGCCTCAATGTTTCAATTTTGTAATCATTTCCTCCTTGACTAAGTAATATTTCTTTGGATTCTTGTGCATGTGTTTGTTAAGGTGTGGAGCGTGTGAGTGTCTTTGACGGGCAGATCATTGCGTCGCTTGCGTGTGGTGGCCGCTTCAGGTGATTTTGTCGCTCGGTGTTTTGGTGACGCTGTGACGAGTCCATGCGACATTGTGGGTCTTTGACGAGTTAGCGACCCGTTAGCAACCCTCGAAGGAGGGTACTTATCATTCAAGTAACCTGCTGTTACTTCCTCCAAATTTTGTATTTAATTTTATGCATATACCACTGATCTAAGATAATTACTTTCACGTTAGCATTTCATGGTCGGGTATCAATCAAAGTGCTTTGATTTTTTCCGGATTCGTAAATATGGTGGGTTAAACTAGTTATATATCAATTGGTTTTTTTTTTTTTTTATATTGGAAACTTGTTTTAGTTTATTTTTAAAAAATGAAACTACTTGACATACATAATGAGTTAATGTATACTTAACGAAACTGCAGACGTGGCATCGACTAATTCGCGGAAATACATCACTCTAGCTCCAAGTAACACAGTTTGTGTTCGATTTAAGGTGCTGCATAAATAAAAACTCTTCTCCTCCGAAAGCTCAATCAAATCTAAACGATCAACAACCAAAACCCTAACCCTTCCCGCCATTTAAAAAACCTATGTAATAATGGTAAGGTCAGGCGGTCGCAATCGCAACCTCTCATTCGACGTTCTCTCCACCACCACCTTTGAAGAAAATGCCACCAACACCTCCCTCAGCCGATCCAGATCCGATCCACCTGCTCTCCAAACCAACATTGCATCCGAATCACCTAAGCGTAATCGTCGTAAACGCAAAAACAAAAGCTCCAAAAAGAAGACATCAACCGATGGTTTAGAAGAAACCAATGGAGATAAATGCGATAGTAGTGGTAGTGTGAGTAAAACTGTTGTTTATGAGGAAATGAGTGTGCCTGAGGAAAAGAGTGTTGTTAGCATCGAGTTTCGTAATTTGCATGGCGGAGTATTACATCAGAGAAGTTTTAGTGTGAGGGAGGATATTGAGAATGTGAATATGAATGTGAATGTGAATGAGAATGAGAATTTTAGTGGTGACAGTAAGAAAGCGGAGGGTGTTATTGATGATTTGAAGCCTAGGAAGCTGGAGCGGGAGGATTCGTTGGATTGGAAACGACTTATGGCGCAGGAGGATCCTAGTTGTGAGTTTTCGTAATTGATTTACATTTTGCTTCTTTTTAGTTAGTTTCTAGTGCAAGTGTATGAATTAGAGAATTTATGATATCAATCTTTGTATATTGTCGTCTCTCATTTTGGGAATACATTCTAATATCAACGGTTCTTAATCATGTGAGATCGATTGCTATGTTTTTGAAGTGTATAAATATTTGCAAGTTACTTTTAATAATGTATATGGAAAAAATTAAAAAGAAAAGCTTAGAATCCAAATCAAATTAATATCAAAGGTTAGACTGATTCCTCATGCATGAACCTGCCTATTCTAGCTTAGCTGGGGTAAAAGTAAAACACAAAATCAGGGAGCACAAAGCTTACTAAAGTATGTCGTTATAAGATATACCAATAGCCATTTGCATACACTTTCTTAAGTTGTTACAGCCTTACCCCCTACTCAGATATTGACCCCTAACATGGGATACAAGAGTTTAACCTATGACCTCACAGGATATGGGATGTACACAACCTTACCCCTACTCAGAAAATGACCCCCGAATGACCTTAACCCTACTCGGAAATGATCCCCAACATGTCGGACACAAGAGTTGAACCTATAACCTCACGGTCATGAATTGGGCAAGTAAACCATTGGACGAACATAACAATCATTATGACACTATTAAATGCTAAGGAAGAATGTGAAATGATTTTAGATCTTGTAAGGTCAAATTTATTTAGCTGATCACATACAAAGCTTGGATTACTTGGCCTTCCATAATGCCGGGTGATAGTAAGAACATACACTTTGGCTTTCTTTTTCGACTTATTATTTTTTCGATCTTGTCAGATTTTTTTTCTGTGGAGAAGTCTCCACTGAAATACTTTATAGAAGAAATGAATTGTGGAAATTCCTTAAGGACAACATCAACTCTTGCCAATGAGGAAGAGCGTGAAAGAGTATATGATACCATATTCCGCTTGCCTTGGCGTTGTGAACTGGTGAGATGCATTCTACTAATTATACGAAAAAAGCATATGCATCATTCATTCTTTGATTTTGAAGTGCAAATAATTCATTATTATTGTAAAAATGATCTTTATGCTTCAATATATAGTTCTAAATCACTATATTCCATCTTAAATGGACTCAGACAAGATGTCAAGGTCCTCAAGGAGCATACATTGGATGGTTCCACTGTTTGTTTCCTTTTTTAATCCTGATATTTTCCTCTTAATTGTTGTTTACAGGAACCGAAATGTACATGTAAAAGTAAGATATTTGAAGTTAACACCCGTCTCTTAATTTCTTCGGAAAGCAGGCTGTTTTCTTTTAAGAGTTTAGATGCCTTAAGAAAGATGATTGCAAATAAATGCTATATATGTGAGAATTGGCCTGCACAATGCAATACACTTCCCTGCATTTTTTCACTGATCGATAATTCTAAAGATGGCTCTGTTTATGCAGCTCATAAGTGTCGGCTACTTTGTATGCTTCGATTCATTTCTATCAATCGTGACTGTAATGCCCATAAGAATTGTCATGGTCGCTTGGAGGAGTTTGAATGCAAGGTTAGCTTTTAGTTTTCCATTCTTTAAGTATTGATTAAAATGCACAGCGATGTTTCCTATCCTTCTTTTGTATTGAATCTGAATGCTGTATAAGTAGTATGCGGTAAAGAAGAAAAAATACAAAGTATCATTTCCTGAGAGTATTTTGGTAAACAATTTCTTGAGTGATTACTTTCACATTTGCTACTTACGTTTAATTAGTTAAACTGGTTTAATTGTGTTAGACAAAGTCCATACGAAAGGCATGTCCTGCAGCATATGCCTTCTGAACACATTAAAGGGATATAATTTTAATGGGAATAGAAATAGGTTGGTGCTCTAATATACCCAAGATGTCGGCTAAGAGTATATGTTAATCCATGCGGGCTGGGTTGACTGCTGGCATGACAGAGGCACTGGGTTGGAGTTACAGGTCAATGCCTAAAAAGTTTGGAAGGATAAATGAATAGAAATGACATATAGTTGCCATTTTCAGCTTTGAGAATGAGGAATTTACGCATTTCTGATGGAAACTATACTGGCAAGAAGTAAGACTGAAACGTGGAAGAACAGGACACACACAGAGGCCTCATTTCTTTCACTGCTTTTGTAACCTGGGAAAATTTCAAGATTCATGAAAATAAGTCACAACTTATAGTTCCAAGGAACTAGGTTACAGCTTATAGTTCCCCTGAAAAAAATTATTGTTGTTTGAACTACTCCCTCCGTCCCAGTGATTTATATACAAATCATCTGGGCACGGAGGACAAGGCAGTGTTTAAAAACTAATATGAGCTGGATTGGGAAGTACAATTTAATATGAAACAAATCACTGGATTAGTTTTAGGAGGGAAATAGCCCCGCCTAATCAAAAAGTTGAAGCCACCTACTGACATAATCTATTTTTATAATAATATAAAGTTACTATTTTAGGCAATGGGTAGAAATGTATAAAAATGAATGGGACATCCAAAAAAGGAAAGTGTATAGAAATGAGAGAGAGAGTATTTGGTTAACCACCAGCACTTAAAGTTTACGCAGTTACATTTGGTAAATTGAATCATATAATAATTGTGACTATACAATTTGTGGTGACCATGGGTGGTCTAGGTAACTAAGTTCCTACGCGCAGAACCAACAGTTCCTTTGCCCAACTTTAAATTAAACTAAACAAATAAGGATACATATATTAACCCAGTTAGGTTCCGAGGAACTTCTGATTACATAGTTAAGTTCTTTGTTTGCACCTGTATGTGTTAGGGAACTTGGTTCTTTGTTGAGTATGCGCAACTCTATAATTTGAATAAACCAGATTATGTTTGTGGCAGGCATTTCACAAGACCTTCCGCAGCAGAGCTGTCTGATTTTGGTTGTTTTGTTGCGCTGGCCTGTGGTGTTTTTCTTTTACAACAGACAGGTTTAATAAGGATATTTATCTCCTTCACACTTTCTTTCTACCTTTCGTTGCATTTGTATAGCAGAGATCAGATAGAGCATCTAAAATCAGGTGTTGTTTATGTCCTGTGACTCAGATATCAGCCTAATATATCACATAATTCGTGGTCAAGGGACAATCAAACTCTACGTGGTGTACAATGTGTTGGAGGTGAGAAATAATTCTACAACTTTAGAATAGAGGGTAGCCCCAAACTCTGTACTGCTAAATTGCCTCCAGTTAAGTGATGATATAGGAATTTAATCCTTTTAAAACATCTGCATTCATACTAGAGGATTAGATAAAGTTACTTGTTGCCTCATCTATTACTTGCATTGGGTGTATTAAACATTAAAAGGAATCCTCTTTATATTGATATGTTCCCTGGGTGACAGATATTTGACAGAATGTGCCAAAGTTTGGGTGGAGATGTGTTGCATACCCTTTTCAGTTCTGCAGAGGGACTGGCAAATTGTGACCAAGAAATGGGATACTGGTTGGCGAGATATCTTTCTGATGAAGTTTTAGCTGTGGCTGCATCAAATATCCTTGTCTTCATTGTTATACCATTGTTCATTTTGGTGCTAGAATAGTTACTTTATATGCTACCTAATTTTTTATTCCTTAACTATTTATACTAGTCCATTCGTTTGTATTATTAGCCGAGTCAATTACTCTTTCAACCTGTGTGGTTGCTCACAATAATGCATTGCTGGCTTTGCTTGTATCTAACAACTTTGCTGAGATCAAAAGCAGCGTTTTTAAGCGTTTCAGTAGGGATAATGTACAAGTTATGGTATATAGTGGTAAGATTCTTATAAAGACTGTTCTCTAACATTTTTAAGAACTAGAAGTGGCTACATTAGCTTTCCTCTTTCTTTCTTGTTTTGAACTCTTTGTTTGCTGTCCGGAGTTCCTCTGTTTCTAAACTATTATAGGTGATGAGGTGGGTAGACTGGGTGGAAAAGAATATAACGAACCGGTAATGTAGGTATTTTTATAGCCACTTGCCTAATAAAATGTGCTCAGGTTAAAATAGCAATAACCAAAAAATCGCACTTCTTTTCACATGTCAAGGTAAATATGCATTGATAGTAATGCTTGAAGTTGACTTTACACACACTCATATCATTATATGCTTGAACAAGGTTGTTTATACTTTACTATGTTCCTTTTCCAAACTAATATTTTCCTTATTTGATACTAAAAACAGCTGTTATATAAAGAAGAGGACATAAGTTTAGCTAGTATTTTTATGCTCAAGTTTTTCAAATTACGGCGATAGTCATGTGGCATAATTGGTTTGATATGTTCAATTGTGTTGTTGATTTACCAGATTCAGTCGAAAGATTCCACATTTCTTCATTCATACTATTTGTCTTTGCTCAATATACTGTTGAAGCAGAGTATCCTTGGTTCGAAAAATTCATTGTAGTAAGTTCATTTCATCTCTCTGAGTTAAATACGAGATGGGGAATGTTGAATTTTGGTAGTAAAAAAATATTACCGGAATTTGTTTCTCTTATATTGGGTTTTGTTTGCATTTGTGCTTTTCCTGAATTTCAGAATGCTTCTATGGTTTATATATGTGAAATAATGATTGACATAATCAAGCATTCTTTTATTGCGAAGTTCAATGACATAAAGCCCATCGTTTTCTCCGAATTCCTTGAAGACCTGTACAGACAGGTATAACTTCTGACAATAATGAACTTATTACTGCATTGTGCTGGAATTAAAATTGCTCTTGTTTTGGCTTTAAATCATTAGAAGCGATGGTTCTTTTAAAATGCACAATTTCTAGTGCCAATGCGTGCACCATACCCTCCCTCCCACTCCCTGCACACACACTCTCTGCAATCCTCCTCGTTGTCGTCTTATGTTTGGTAGGTACTATTGCTTGATACAGCAGAATGAAATGAGGCTTCTAAAAATCTTATTGAAAAACTAATCGCAATAACTACTTGCTAGGTGTTTCCATGTCGTTTTAGAAAGTTTATGATAGTTGATGTGTGGCCTTGTATACTAGGTGCTTCAAAAAATTTCTAACTTTAACCAGCAATGAAATCGAAATTTACATTTTATTTATATTATTGAGACTGATGAGTGTTATTGTGCTAGAATGAAATGACTTGTCTATGGGGAAAGTGCTGAACTTTTTTTTTTTGGTGATTGATATGCTTAAGCTTTCTTGGAAGTAGATGGTTTATGACAGGGTTGTAGTCTCAGCGTTATTTTTCGAAACGCTTTGCAGCTGTTACTGTTTCTTATTATCTTATATGCATATGTATTACTTGTTACTTTATTCTTTAATTATTTATTAAATTACTTATTAATTAGCGTAACACTTTATTTGTACAAAAAGAGTACTCAAAATAAATATCTTCTTTTTAGAAGAGAACACTTCAGGATTCAGATGGCAAGTGATGTTTACTTACAAATTACAATCAGCTTAATTGCTATTTGAATACAGAATTTAATGGATTATGTTGTTTGTAGTGTGTATCTGACATGAGCTTTTACGTATCAGACTAAACTTGTGCTCATCATGCTTGCCTCATTGACATAGAGATTGTGTTCAATTTTTGGCAGAGACTCAAGTTAGAAGAAGAAAATGGGAAGAAAAAGCTTACTTTCGTTCCCCTGGCACCAGCATGCGTGGTAAGCATAACATCCGTTTATAGCACTTTTTTAGCTTACAATTTGTTTTACTCTAAGCAGAATGATTATATTTATAAAAGAAGTGATGTCTTTGTAAGTTAGCACCACCTAAAGTGCGTTAACATGTTTTAAAAAGATATAAGGACATTTTCAGATATTTACAATTCCCATTTCAGATTATTCGAGTATTATGTCCTGTGTATGCTGCTCATCTACCTCAAGGCCCCTTTCTGTGGAGATTCCTTTGTATGTTCTTCCTAGCTGCCATAACCTTCTTGATGCTTACAACCCTCAAAATGATGGTTGGCATGGGCCTACAAAAACATGCAACCTGGTACTTGGAACGGTGCCAAAAGCGAAAACTGCACTGTGATTAATTGACAGATTTGTTGCTGAGATACGGATAGCACAGAGCTAGGAGTATTTCAACTTTTAACAAGCAAGGACTGCTTTTCCAAGACATGATCTTACTTGGACTTGGTTACTTCACTCTTCACCAAGCCTGCAATGAAGAGTGGCATGCAGGATTAAATACGTGGAGTGTAAATAGACATCTTTTATGGCAGTTGCCCTAGCTGGGTTATCGAGAATAAGAGTAATTACTGAGTACATCTTTTGTTATAAATCATCATCAGCTTCTTCAAATTATACTTTAGATACTGAATTTTACGCTATCAATATTTTAATTTCGGACAACAGATAGGGTGTTAGTATATTTCTTTGTTGTACAAGTGAAATATTGATCGATGACAACATGAGCTGAAATGTTGTAATAAAACTATTTTACTCTGGCATGACAATGTCAATGTTATTATGTAGTTCCCGTAATATTAGTGTTATGACTTGTGTAGTGAGTTTTTCTTAGATAACAAATTCTTTGTGGTTTAAATTAAAAATATCAGATGTTACAGACTTACTGTGTACGTAATATTTTAAATTTGTAAATATTTAAGCAAAAACAAGGGTGACTGCATGGTGAGCACTGAGAAGTGAGAACTATGCAGAAATGAAGCAGCAATACTGTCATGAATATGAGAAGTTCTTGAAGATTTATGCACTATACCAGGTTTAGAATTAATTATATATAGTTATGAGATTTATGCACTATACCAGGTTTAGAATTAAATATATATAGTTATGAAAGTATTAAAGGTAATGAAAGTATTAAAGAGAAAAATCAAAGGGGATGTAGCTCAAATGGTAGAGCGCTCGCTTTGCATGCGAGAGGTACAGGGTTCGATCCCCTGCATCTCCATGTTTTATTTTTGGTGAAAAAAGTCAGAGATGAGGATAAGCTAAAAATCTAGAAAGCATTCATTTTGGTTAGGTTGTGTCACATGTTCTCTTGTTGATAGCAACTGCCTGCATTCATGAATTCCATCTCATAAGCCACACCAACCAAGAAATGACCTTACATCTGTTAACTTACAAAACACTAAAAAATAAAATTTAATTTTATCTACCCTCGTGAACTTGCAATTTTGTCTCCATTTGATTATACATTGTAATGCATTTGGACCACATCAAAAATCTTCCTGAATGGACATGAAATCTAATACAGGTAACTAATTGACCATTACATAGTTTTTTTTTTTTTTTTTTGAAGGCAACCATTACATAGTTAATGCTATGTTTAGTCCAAATGTCCAGTGTATGGTTTGTGCTTTCTTACATAAAAGCCTTCCGCTGCTTAGTATGGTCTGCATCAATATTATCTTAAGATAAGTGTTAAGTGTACACCATGTGTTTCTTCTATAGCCATCTTAAATTATCTGCTGCTACATTTCTGTGTATTATTGTCCTCTCGTCTTCCGGTATAATCCTCGGTCAATCATTGGATCCTGGAAACTTCCAGGCAGTGCTGGATGTAGATGGTCAAGAACTACAAGCTGATGCAAAGTACTACATATTACCTGCTGTCCAGGGTGGAGGAAACGGTGGTGGCCTTGGCCTTTCGTCTCGAGGTGGAACGTGCCCTTTTAATGTGATGCAAGAGAGTCATGAACAATCCAATGGCCTACCGGTGAGATTTTTACCAGTGAACTATAAAACGAATGCCAATGTAAGCTTGTCTAGTGATATGAATATCGTGTTTCATGCTGCTACAATTTGTGTGCAATCCACTGGGTGGAAAGTTGGAGGGGTTGATGAGATAACCGGACGGAGATACGTTAAGAGTGGAGGGTTAACGGGGCACCCAGGGGTGAATACAGTGAGTAACTGGTTTAAGATTGAAAAGATTGAGAACGGTGATGGGTATAAGATAGTTTTCTGTCCAAGTGTTTGTTCCTTTTGTAAGCTTGTTTGTGGGAATGTAGGGGTGTTCGATGAAAATGGGAAAAAATGGCTTGGCCTCAGTGATGGTGATCCCCTTATTATTACATTTAGACTTGCAGGTTAAGATCAGCATTGTATTGTCCTAAAAGCTCTAGTTTTATAATTATCTTAGTTCCATTTCATTTTTAAGGAATGTGGTATCCTACAGATTGGCAATTCGTCATAATACATTTTAATTTACACGCAGAATGAAAATTTATTGACTTGGAGAATGGTAGGGGCATTTAAGTTCATGACTTCTGGCACTATCCTTAGTGTTCCTTCCAAAAATCAAACTGAGAAAACATTATGTTTTCCTTATTAAATAAGAACATCAGTTCAAAAAGTATTTTCATTAAGCACAATGAAATTTCGTACCTTGACTGAGAAGATACTATTCTTGGAATATTGATACCTTCAACAAATCATTTCCTTTGTTCATTTGATCTTTCTTAATTTTACGTGCAATTTGCACAACAGCCTGGTGACAATTTCTGATCTCAATCATCTCCAAAGTGTATATATCTCCGATACCAATTGGAATCTCCTCAAGTTGTTTACATTCATCCAACTTTAAGTGCTGAAGATTTGGAAATTGATCACTGCAGGCACTCCAACTGACGATTCTCATGAACTTAAATGACAAATGTTTGAGCCTGCGGAACCCCCCATCATTTGCTTCCCAGTGTTCTCCATGAAATGCTTCGCACTGTAATTTGAGAACTTCAAGATTGGGCAGCAGTCCAATCTTCTGCATTTCCTCCCATTTCAAAAAGGTACATACCAGTGTGAGCTTTAATGTTACTGGAAACATACTTGTACTGGCTAACTCCCTAAATGATACTTTGTCAGAGGAACCCCCGCCTAAATTGTTTTGCAAACTCAAACTTTCTAGATGTTGTAACTTGGTAAGATTAGAAATCGTCAATATTGTGGAGGATAGATAAAGACCAGTATTGATACCCAGCTTTCGTAGATTTGGAGTGACTTCCAAGATTTTCTCGCAATCAACGAGTGAAATTGGCAGAGAAAGAGTTTGGAAATTTGAGAGTGTTCTCAAATCATATAGTGGAGCTTTATTATAAAAATTTCCTTTTAAGATAAGGTGTCTCAGCCTATACAACTCTAATATTCCACTGGGTAGAAAAGTTATGTCTATCTGTTCGCTGTGCATAACAAAAGTTTCTAGATGTTCGAGTTTGCGTACTGATGTGGCTCGTGTGCATAAAATCGGTTTGTCACCTGAATCATCCTTATAGGCCTTAATGCGAAGTGCAATGTACCTTAATTGTAGTAGAGATTCGATTACCAAGGGAATGCTAGATAGTCCAACACTAGACAAGTCCATTACAGTCAGAAATTTGAATACTCTGAGAACATCGAACAGATAGCAGTGTGTGTACCTTACTTTTACAAAAGAATTACCGGATCCATTGTAGGCCAATATCGTTCGAACATTTGGGTAGGAAATCTTTTTAAATATGTATTTGATTTGCTTAAATGCTCTTGGAATAATAAAGGAGAGTCTATGTATGTCCTTAGGTGTATGTACCATAGGTTTGGATGGAGTTTCAAGCTGAAAGTACCTTGTCAGTTGCCTAATGAAATTCTCCCCATCAACTTCTCGAGAGTAAAGTCTCTGTACCAGACATGTGGTAGAGACTGTCTTCACTTTAGAAACAAAATGCTGGTATATTTTTTTGTCTTTGTAAAATGTGGGAATTTGATGGAAAAAATTCACTTCATCTGATATTGTAATACACAAATCACGCAAGGCATCATGAACAATGCAAGATTTGATTCCACCGTTTGACCCGGTTTTGGAAATCTTCACCAAGCTTCTCGTAATTAGATCCTTCAAGTACTGTGCTGCTACTTCCTCCAAATTGTTTTCTTCATCCTCCAACTTGTTTTCAACTGTTTGGATATTGATGAACCCCTCAGCCACCCAAAACAAAATTAACTTCCAAGCTGGTATTTCATAGTCCTCTGGGAATGCTGCGAAGTAGAGGAAACATGGTTTCAGGTGATCTGGCAAATGATTGTAACTCAATACTAGTGTGTGCATATACTGCTCCGGAGCATTACTGGCTATAGAACTCATATCTTGGGCCACCTGACTCCACCAGTCTGTTGTCATGTCATTTGCAAGAATTCCAGCTACCACCACAACTGAAAGAGGTAGTTCGTGACAATTTTTAGCTACCTGTTTTCCAATCTCAACCAACGATGATGGACAACTTTTGTTGAGAAACACCTTGTACCAGAGTAAATCCCAGCTTTCTTTGTCGGTTAAGAAACGCAAATGATGCTGGTAACAGCCAGGTTGAACCTGTAGAGGCACGTCTGTAAGTCGAGTTGTGAATACTATTCTACTTCCAACGTTGTCATCTGGAAAACACAACACCAAATCATTCCAGTCCTTACTATTCCATATGTCATCCATGACAACGAGGTATCTCTGACCGCTTAGCCTCCTTTTCAGAGTGAGACTTAATTCCATATCACTGATATCCTCAGTACCAGCATTAAAACCTGATTTTAAAATGCCAAGTACGAGATCTCTCTTTCTAGGCTTCTGCGTAACTGTTGTCCAGGCGCGAACATAGAAATGGTATACAACTGAAGGTTCATCGAAGACTTTTGTAACCAAAGTAGTCTTACCTAGTCCAGCCATGCCAACAACTGAGATAAACTGAAGCTGTTTTTTCCCTCCAACAAGTTGCTCGATTAATCGCCTTGCATCATCCTCAAAACCGACAACAGTTTGTGTTCCTGTGTCCCGTTGACTCTTCACTTTTTGAACACTGCTACTAGAGGGTTCCATTTGTGAGGCCAGGTGATCTTGTGTAGTTAAATATAGGCTTCTCTTCTACAACTATGAAGTATGTGATATTGGCTTCATTAAAATAGATTAAAAAAAATCTAATTTACTTGCTTTGTTCTTAGTCTCTTGGCAAAAAGGGTAGTTTTAAGTGGTGCATCTGTCTTTTTATACAATTGAGCATATTTTTGCTGGAGTTTTAGTCAAGAATGGATCATGGATTTAAGTGTATATCTGATAATGGACATTTTAAGTCAAGGTGGGTGTGAAATCACTCAAGCCAGGGTGGGTGTGAACTTATCTGTTGAATCATTTTTTTCTATTATCATTTTTAACAGAAAATTTCGAATTTTCTTTTTTTGCTTACAAATTAAAATAAGACTAATTGGACTGCTGTTTTTCCTTGTTTCTCGAAGATCAGAAGGATCACCTTCTCAAATTATGATGTAGAAGTCAAGATAGAGAGTGCCTTGAAGATGCTCTTCGCCTGGAGTACTTTCCTATCAAATGTTGCTAAACATGATGCGATGAGAGAGATAATATTTAAGAGTGAGTTTGTTAGATTAGGCAACGTTTTTGACATTGGAAATGCTCTAAGATCCTTCCATTTTCTGGATTACAGAAACCAGTTCTGGCATTTTATAAAACTGAAATATTACCACAAATGCACAGGCATGGGAAGAGACGAAAAACAGATACATCATATGTTCATAAGCAAATACGAAATCTCCTTTACTAAGGTCAATCTTATCTCTTTTAGTACCTCCGCTGATGCTGCTAAGCTTGACGAAGCAACAAAAGATACAAACAACTAAGAAAACACACAATAATATTTTGTCTTTTTAGTCTATATGAGACAGAGCAGCAGCAGAGAGCTTCACAAATCACAACAATCAAACTGTAATAACTAAATCAGTTTGAAGAGTGTAAAGAGTGAGAAAGCATTATGCTTACCTTATTTGATATGAACGTCATTTCAAAAAGTAATTACATTAAGCACACTGAAATTTGCGTACCTTGACTGATAAAACACTATTCTTGGAAAATTGATACCTTCAACAAATCATATCCTTTGTTCATTTGATCTTTTTTAATTCTACGAGCAGATTGCACAGGAGCCGGATGGCAATTTCTTATCTCAATCATCTCCAAAGTGTATATATCTCCAATACCAATTGGAATCTCTTCAAGTTGCTTACATTCATCCAACCTTAAATGCTGAACCTTATCTTTATTGTATGTCACGTACTTTTGTAAACATAGCTAAACAATTCGTAATCAAAGAAGACTATCCTTTGTTAGGCATATTAGTATCATTGCTATTCTGCATCAAACCTACAGAAAGTATGGTCCGTATTAGGACTAAGCTCATTAGGACTAGCAGTAGATTGATAGTCTTATTCCTCTAAACTCGCCTTTGGGATTAAGGGGTCTTACGAAAACACAAAGCGTCTAAATAATCATGAAACCACTGTGATAATCTGAGCATATACCCACTGCCGCACCACCTATAGGGCCAAATCTCAAGATTTTAACAACCATTTAATAGTATGTTTCTAGTCATCGGATTTCTGGTGTAAGAGGATCCCCTGACGGCAATCACAGAGCATACTCTTTTTAGACCACACACGTCTCTCATCACAAAGAATACATTTATCTTTACATGATTACATACCTGAATAAAAACCAATCATAATACAACATCTGTAAAAAAAATTCTCATCTTTATAAGATAATAATATCTCTTTTCACATACAATACACACTACACAATTGATTTAGTTTACAAATATAATGATTACAATAAAATCCCTTCTTTAGTTAATACAAGCATAGGTTCAAAAAGGATATAGCATACTGAAACACACGTACCTTGACTGAGGAAATACTACTCTTGGAAAATTGATACCTTTAACAAATGGTTTCCTTTGTCCATTTGATCTTTTCTAATTTTACGTGCAGATTGCACAACAGCCGGGTGGCAATTTCTGATCTCAATCATCTCCAAAGTGTAAATATCTCCTATGCTATTCGGAATCTCCTCAAGTTGCTTACATTCATCCAATTTCAAATGCTGAAGATTTGGAAATTGATCACTGTAGGCACTCCATCGAACAATCCTCATGAACTTGAAAGACAAATGTTTGAGCTGGGGGAACCCACCATCATTTGTTACCCAGAGTTCTCCACGGAATGCCTCACACTGTAATTTGAGAACTTCAAGATTCGGCAGCATTCCAATTTTCTCCATTTCATCCCATTTCAGAAAGGTACATACCAATGTGAGCTTCTTTAGTGTTGGTGGAAACATACTTGGACTCGATAACTCCCTATATGATAACTTTTCAAAGGTATGCTTCTTCCATGTTGGTGGATGACTGGATAAGTCAAGATATGAGGAACCCCGGTCTAAGTTATCTTGCAAACTCAAACTTTCTAGATGTTGTAACTTTGCCAGATTTGGAATCATCAATGTTGTGTAGGATTGATACAGGCAACTATTGATACCCAGCTTTCGTAGATTTGGAGTTTGTTCCAAGATATCATTGCAGTCCTTAAGTGGAATAGGGAGAGAAAGAGTTTGGAGATTTGGAAGAGGTAAAAACATTTTTTCTAATGGAAAAAAATTTCCTTTCAGAATAAGGTGTCTCAGCCTATGCAAGCCTAATATTCCAAAGGGTACAATCGTTTGGTCTATCTGTTCGCTATGAACAACAAAAGTTTCTAGATGTTTATGTTTATCTATACGCAGGTACTCTTCACGTAAAATCGACTCGTCAACTGAATCATTGTTGTAGGCCTTAATGCAAAGTGCAATGTACCTTAATTGTAGCAGAGATTTGATTACCTCGGGAATGCTAGATAGTCCAATACTAGACAGGTCCATTACCGAGAGAAATCCCAATACTCTGAGAATCAAAAAGATAGCACTTTGTGTACCTTACTTTTACAAAAGAACTACCTGATCCGTTGTAGGCCAATATTGTTTTAACATTCGGGTAGGAACTCTTTTTAAATATCAAAAAAATCCGTTTAAATGCTCTTGGAAGAGTAAAGGAGAGTCTATATATGCCCTTACGTGTATTTACCATAGGTTTGGATGGAGTTTTAAGATGAAAGTACCTTATCAGTTGCCTAATGAAATTCTCCCCATCAGCTTCTCGAGAGTAAAGTCTCTGTACCAGACATGTGGTAGGAGTTTCCACTTTAGAAACAAAATGTGGGAATACATTTTCATCTTTATAGAATGTTGGAATTTGATGCATAAAATTCACCTCATCTGCTTTCCTAATACACAAATCACGCAAGGCATCATGAACAATACAAGATTTGATTCCACCGTTTGACCTGGTTTTGGAAACTAATACCAGGCTTCTTTTGATTTGATCCTTCAAATACTGTGCTGCTACTTCCTCTAAATTGTTTCCCTCATCCTCCAAGTTGCTTTCAACTTTCTGGATTTTGATGAACCCCTCTGCCACCCATAACAAAATTAACTTCCACGCTGGTATCTCATAGTCCTCCGCGAATGCTGCAAAGTAGAGGAAACACGATTTCAGGTGATCTGGCAAATGATTGTAACTCAGTACTAGTGTGTCCATATACTGCTCTGGGGCATTATTGGTGATAGAGCTCATATCTTGGACCACCTGACTCCACCAGTCCATTGTCGTGTCATTTGCAAGAATTCCAGCTATCACAACAATCGAAAGTGGTAATCCGTGACATTTCTTTGCTACCTGTTTTCCTATCTCAACCAACAATGATGGACAACTTTCATCAATAAACACCTTATATTGAAGTAAATCCCAACTTTCTTTCTCATTTAAGAAACGCAATGGATGCCGGTAGCACCCAGGTTGAACCTGTAGAGGAACGTCTGCAAGTCTAGTTGTAAATATTATTCTACTTCCGAGATTGTCATCTGGAAAACACAGCATCAAATCTTTCCAGTCTTTACTATCCCATATATCGTCCATGACAACGAGATATCTCTGACCGCTTAGCCGTCTTTTCAGCGTTACAGTCAACTCCATATCGTCACTATCCTCATTATCAGCATTAAAACCTGATTTTAATATGCCAAGTATGAGATCTCTTTTTTTAGGCTTCTGCGTAACTGTTGTCCAGGCGCGAACATAGAAATGGTAGACAACTGAAGGTTCATCGAAGACTTTCCTAACCAAAGTAGTCTTACCAAGTCCAGCCATGCCAGAAACAGAGATAAACTGAAGCTGCTTCTTCCCTCCCACAAGTTGCTCAACCAGTCACCTTGCATCGTCCTCAAAACCAATCACAGTTTGTATTCCTGCGTCCCCTTGACTCCTCACTTTCTGGAAACTCCTATCGGAGAGTTCCATTTGTGATCTTATGATAGGATCTCTGAGGAGCTATCCGGTTACTATATTTGATATGATATGTTAATGTCTCTTTACACTTTCCTGGCAAAAGCTGTTGTGTTCAAATTGTACATTTATTGATTTATTATTGCTAGAATGTTAGTCAGGTTGGTGGGGTCAATTAAATTAAGAACCTTTCCTTTTGGCCTATCTATCTGATTAATGTCATGGGAGCTTATTATTATTGCTAGTCAACTTTGGTCAGCTTGATTAAATTTTTAACTCAAAGGGTGCTGTCTTTGATTATCTGATGCCTGATATTAAATTGGTGTATTGTATTAAAGTTTTAATTCAAAGGGTGTTTTTTTTTTAATTATCTGATGCCTGATATTAAATTGCTGTACACTGTATAATTATCTTTTCAATTTGAGGATGACTTGTGTAGAATCAAGTCATGTTGTTTAGTTTACACAAACTCATAACTCACTCATGTGGTTATATTTACAGAATCTTTTGTTAAAAGATCAGTAACCAAAAAGCATACATTTTATACAACTATGCTGAACTGCAACATACATTCTATTGTTGAGATATTATTTATCTCTTGTTACTTCACGGTCTACACAAATTTGACATAATGACGTGATAATTAACAAGTGGAGTAGGATATGAGCAAATATTTTTTCTGGTGCACACGTATTAAAATATTTACTTTGTCATGATCCAGGTGCTCTGAGACAGGATCCCAACTCTGACAAGTTTTCTGAACGAAGACAGAATGCAAATCTGCTATTTCCAGTGAGGCAGTGGAACTAGTTAAGAGGACCCACTTCATTGTATAAAACATACTCCATCTGTCCATTTCAATTCTTATCATTTTCTATTCTGCGATGTCTCATCCAATTCTTTACATTTCAAAACTTTCTTAAAATAGTAAAGTTTTAATAATTTAAAAACTTTAATGGACCCACTTCTTCCCACTAACTTTCACTATTTTTCTAATCAATTACTTAAATANTTAATAGGTCCCACCACTTTACCCACTTT